>CADWAF010004428.1:0-78252 GCA_902984215.1 Willaertia magna | reverse complement strand
TTGAACGGAAAAAATACTGGCTCAAAAACTTTCTTTTTGTTTTGAAAAAATATGAAAAGAACGGTTTGCAGAATTGTCAGGCCTCAATTACGGTTAACCCCGAAAACTCCATTCTATCTAAACAAATCAATATTAAACAAACTCATTATAAATAATAAGACAGTTACAATTAAAAACTATTCTAATAACATTTTATTATTAAGAAACACTGAAGGAACAATTAATGATAAAGTATATTTTCCTTACGGAAAAGCTGATTTTGATTCCATTAGAAAAAGTAAACAATTTTATGTTGATAAAACTAATTTTATTCCTTTACTGGAACGTAACAGTCAACAATTATTTTTAGTTCGCCCTCCAAGATGGGGAAAATCATTATTTCTTTCAATGCTTGCTTCTTATTATGATGTTAATAAGAAAGATGAATTTAATGAATTATTTTCTGGTTTATGGATTGGCGAAGAAAAGAACTGGACACCTGGCAAAAATCAGTTTCATATTTTAAAATTAGATTTTTCTAATTTTATTGTTGGAAAAGATCTTATTTCACAGCTTCATGACAATATTAACGACTCTATTCATAAGTTTTTAATTTATTACAATTTGGTTGATGAAGTTAAAATTGATTCTTCTTCTTCTTATGCAACATTTTTAAATCTTGTTTTCACGTTAAAACATAAAAAAGAACAATTTATGGTTTTGACTGATGGATACGATAGTTATGCTAACAAGTTAATGTTTGAAAATCCAGAAAAATTGGTGACTGAGGGAAAGATTAAAGAATTAAAATTATCACCAATTATTTCTTTCTTTGAACAATTAAAACGGGCTTCAGGCATAGGTTTACAGAATTTTCGTAGTATCATTACTGGTGTTATTCCTATTCCTCTTGACGATGGCATGTCTGGATATAATGTTTCAAATAACATTTCTTTTGATGGCCGCTTCAGTGATTTAGTTGGATTTACAGAAAATGATTTAAGAAGGGCACTAGATAAAATAAATATTATTGGAATAGATCAAGATGTCACAATTTCAACCATGAAAAAGTATTACAAAGGTTATTATTTTCGTGGTTCAGAGGATGCTTTATTTCACACAAATGTTTCTTTGTTCTTTTTAAACAAAATTAAGGAAGATGAGAATTTTAGAAATGCTGTTCTACAAAAACAAGATATTCCAATTTCCACATTGACAGATACTGTGACAGTGATTGCTGATAATGTTTTTTCAACTTTAGCTAAAAGAACAATCGAATGCCATAACATTATTCAACAATTACTTTCAAAAGACTGTGTCGAAGTTAAAGAGCCAATTTGTACGTTACTAAATTTAAAAGAAGTTATTGATCAACCTGACTATGAAGAAATTAACATTTTATCATTTATGTATTACACTGGTATGGTTACCTTAACAGAAGAATCATCAAAACGGTTGTATACAGAGCAATTAGTAATTCCTAACGAAGTTATGAAGGTTCAGTATTTAAAACAATTTCAAAAATTTATTTCTTTAAGTGAAAATGATGTCACAACTTTTATTAACGAACCTTCAGAAGAAAACTTGAAAATTTTACTCCACAAAATTTTAGAAAAACTAGAAACAATTCATTTCATTTCAAATTCAGATGTAGAATCACAAGCCTGTTTTGAAACAGCTTTAAGGGCATATTGTTTATTTAGAAATGACGAAGGAGTGGACATTCAAATTGAAAAGGAAGTTTATTCAGGTGAATACCTCAATAATAAGGAAAATGTTAAACCTGCTAGACTATTGATAAAAACTTCTAAAGATATATTTATAATTGATATTAAACTTATAAGACTAAATGATTTAACAAAATATAAAGATATTGAATATTGGTATCCAGAACTATTCGAAACCATGTGCACAGATTTGAAGAGACACACTGATGATGAATTATTAGAAAAGGAAGTAATTACACACAGTACAAAAGAAAAGGTATTAGCAAGATCAGTTTTGGATTCTGCAATCTCACAAGTGAAACAGTGTGCTAAATATGACAACTCAAGAAATGTTCATAAATTCGTGGTGTTACAAGTAGGTTGGCCTTTAATTGTCAGAAAGGTGGATTAAGATTTGTAAATCGAATTATAACCATTCAATATCTTCTAAAGAAATTATTAGTCTTTGATTAATTTCAAAAGTTTTCTTTACTGAATAATATTATCGTTTAATTTATTAAACAATGATTGTTCTTATCAATTAAAAAATTTGTTTCATTTAATTGGTTTTGGTTTTGATTTATTGATATTACAATTATTATAAACGAATTAATTTGTTAATTTAATTTTTTTTCTTTCCTTTCCACAATCACCAAAATCGTCCCAAACAAACTGAATATCTGTCAACTTATTTAATTTCCATAAATGTATTCCTAATTTATTTTCTTCATAATTTTCATCACTAATATTAACTCTGTTTTCACTTAACACAACAATAATTTCTGTGTGTAATAATAATGGATAAATATAATATTCTTCTAAATTTAAATTATTTAATTTTGTAAAAACTCCATTATTATTATTACTTCCACAAACATAAATATCGTTATTACTTGTTGTAAATAATTGATAATTATTTTCGTAATAGGATTTATAAATTTGTGTAATTGTAAAATTATAGGACAACTTTACTTTTGTAAACTCAAAAACACTTCCTATATTGCCAATTCCTAATTCTCCGTTATAATTTGCTCCAGTCACAAATAGTTCATTAAATAAATTTAAAACAAGAGTTGAATAAGGACCACATGAAATCTTTTTAATTTTTCCAAACGGAAAATTAAGTTTTGTAAAGTTTTTAAAT
This sequence comes from Willaertia magna, assembly GCA_902984215.1. Lineage (NCBI taxonomy): Eukaryota > Heterolobosea > Eutetramitea > Acrasida > Naegleriidae > Willaertia > Willaertia magna. The sequence goes on along the minus strand of CADWAF010004428.1, from coordinate 75,423 downwards.
TCTTCCTCTCCATTACTTGTTGTAATTTTATTACCAAGTTGACCGCTCCTATTACTTCCAGTTCCATATAATTCATTATTTTCATCCAATAAAATTGAATGTTCTTCTCCACATTGTAATTCTTTAACTTTTCTTTCATTGCTTTTTATTAATTTAACTTTATCTAGAAATGTTATATCTTCATATTCATTTTCAATACCAAGTTTATAAAATCTATTTCCACCATAACCATAAATATTATTTAAATTTGTTACAAAAAATAAATTATCAAATCCAGCTCTAATCATTACAATTTTTTCATTATTATTTTTAACAAATTTATTTTTAAATTTATTTTTAAATCTATTTGCAGGACTATCTAATACATCTGTTAAATTTCCAGTATAATAAATGTCATTACAATTATCTACAAATATAGAAAATGTATTACCACATTCTAATAATTCAATATTTTTATTGTGTTGTCTAATAAATTTAATTTCACTTTCATTATTTTCTTCTTCATTGTCTTCTTCATTTAAACCTAATTGATTATATTCATCATCTCCAAAACCATAAATCTTATTGGAATAAGTGACAATAATTGCATGATTTTGTCCATATTTAACAAATTTAATGGGTTCTTGAAACGGTAATTTAATTTTTTCACAACTATTATTGTTATTGTCAGTAGTGGAAATATTTGGTAAAATGATTTTCATATTTTTTTTCACAAATTTTCACAACAAATATTCCAGAAAAAACAAGCAATCACCCAAGGAATGGCCTTACTGTACACCCAAGGAATGGCCTTACTGTACACTGGGTTGAAATCAGATTCGTTGTAACCGTAATTAGAATTTAGGCTAATCATGAAAATGGAATATTTAAATAATATTTTATATTGGTACTGTAACATCCATACATTTATCTAAAATATCTTTACATCTACCAAGCCACACCCTTTGTTTTCTTTAACTGTACAACCACCAAAAAATTACATCTAACAATAATTAATTGGGGCAATAATAAGTTTCACAAAAATTTGACGGCCTCTTAGCTCAGTCGGCAGATGCGCTGTCCTAGTAAGACAGAGGTCATGGGTTCGATTCCCATAGAGGCCTTCTCAAAATTTTTTGATTTTTCTTTCCACACCAAAGGTCAAGTCACCCATCACCATTCAGCACAACCAAAAAAATCCACAACAAAAAAAAATGTATTTCCCACGATATCCCGATTTTTCCACTCACTTTCAACAAAAATCAAACAACAACCAACAAAACCAACAAAAACAACTAAACCAACTAAACCAACAACCATACCATCCTCTCCTTCACCAAATTCTTCTCCATTTAGATATCTTCACACTATTAAATACCATTTCCTTTCTCTCAAAAGATTTTTATCATTTTTTATCAACAAATAACTTTTATTTATGGAAAGAATTAATTGAAAGAGAATTAAATATAAAATTAATTGAAAAACAAGAAACAAGTGCAGAAAATTTACAAATTATTGAAAATTTAGATTGGAAAAGAATTTATTTTCTTTTAACAAAAACTAGCGTTTTACGTTGGAGAAGAGGTTTTGAATCTGCCGTTGATGTTTTACAACAACAATCATCTATTGTCAACACATCAATGTCATCTGTCAATAATAACAACAATAATAATGGCAATAATAATGCAGATAACGGTAATAATACAAATATTAATATACCATTTAATAATCCATGTTATTTCTCACCATTAATTCATAATTATCATTTAAAATCAATGATCATTGGAGATAAAAAAGTTGGTAAATCTTCTTTACTTTTTAAATTATTATGTAAAACCATTCCAAAAAAAGAAAATTTAAAAAAAATTATATCTACAGATAAAATGTCAAGTTTTTCAACATTAATACAAAATACACATCAATTAAAATCTTCAATTAATTTACAAATTTATGATTCAAATATTGTTGATATTGCAACTTATGTTAAAACTTGTAGAATGTATGGAACTTTCATTCATTCAGTTTTAATTTTATTTAATGTTAGAAATAAAAGAAGTTTTTTTAATGCAATTAATAAATGGTTACCAATGATTAGAAAGAGAAATCCAAATTTAATTGTTTATTTAATTGGAACTAAATGTGATCATGTCATTAAAGGAAGTGAAAATAAACAATCATCACAATCACAACAACAATTAAAGAATAATAATGAAGGTAATAATAATAATAAGAATGAAAATAAAGAAGTTAAAGAAATTGGGGTAAAGAGAGAGATTAGTAGAGAAGAAGTAGAAAAGATTGCAAAAGAAAAGAATTTAATTTATAAAGAATGTAGTGCATTAACAGGTGAAGGAATAGATGAATTATTATTAGAAATGGTTAATACTGTTTATTGTAAAAATATACAAAAGATGTCAAAAGAAATGATTGATGAAACAAATTATTTATTAAAACATGTTTTATTAGAATTATTTAATTTACAAATTAAACAGAAAGTTTTAAAGATTGAAAAGTTTGAACCTTATTCTTTTCATGATTTAAAGTATTTTGAGGTTTTTACTGAAAGTGAAAAGACAGATGACAATAATGCAGAAGAAAGCGATAATGAAGAAGAAGAAGAGATTGATGAAGAAAGATTACAAGAAGAGAATGAATTGGAGGAAGAAAGTGGTGTTGCTTTAGGTGATATTACTAAATTAACTGAAACTAGTGAAGAGAAGGAGTTAAAAGGGAATGTTACTGTTTTACAGAAATATAAAGAAAAGAAGAGAACGGATAGTAATTCTTCTTCTCCGATCATCATAAATAATGAAAATAGTAAGAAGAATAATAATGCAATCTTTAATACAAATCAATGGAATTATTTCGGGAAAGATGATGATGAAGATGATGAATATGGTGGATATAATGAAGAAGATGATGATAATAGTTCCGTAAGTGAATCGGAAGAAGAACAAGATGAAAAGATGAAACAATATGTTGATAAAAGTTTTGCGGAAGCTGAATTAGATCAAGCTTATGTTAAGATTGATGTTAATTCTTTAATTAATCCTGAAGATAAACGTAATACAAAGTATTATGCTAATACAAAGGCTTTAATAGAAGGTTTAAATGAAAGTGATATTAATCAAATTAAACAAGCAATGGAAATTACAGAGAATAAGAATGGAGAAGAAGGAAAGGAAGGAGATGATAAACAGTTAGATGAAGATGGAAAAAAGAAAAAGGATTGTTTTATTCAATAATTTATTTATTTAATTATTTTATTTAATAATGATTTGTATTTTTATATAAATTTAAGAACATTACAAAAATTATAAATTATTATAAAAAAAAAACCGGGTTGGCCCATTAAAACATTAAGGCTTAATTGAACGCCCATTTTTTTTGAATAATAAAAAAATGGGCGTTTTTGATGGAACAACGATTTGTCTTGTAGGGATAAAGGGTGAGGAAAGAAAAAATATCGGGAACGGCATTAAAGAAAACGGTGGAAAAATTTCTACCTCAGTTCGTCCTTCAGTGAAATTCCTCATTACATCTGCCCCTGTAAACATGAAATTAAGTGCTGTAACAACAGCAATCAAACTTAACAAGCCAATTGTAAAACCGGAATTTATAACTCAATGCATTCAACAAAACAAACTGTAAGTTTTATTAATTTGCTTTCCCTTAATAATATTTACTGAAATATTTAATGAAATTAAATAGTTTGAATTGTAATGATTTTCAGTAGGTGTTATTTAATTATTTTAATTTTTGTAATTATTTTCTTTAAAAGACACGATTTGGAGGAAAAAAAAAGAAAAACCAAAGATGACTCAAAATGTTTACCTCCAAAAAAGAAAAAAACAGAAATTGATTGTGAATTGGTAACAACTCCTCAAATTGAAACAGACAATAATTCAACTGAAAATATGACACATACTAACAAGAATTTGCTGACAATCTTGAGAAGTTTATAGTTAAACAAAATATTTCTTTGAAAGGTTTTAACCAAGATTTTTTTAATTTTTGTAATAATTATCTTATATATTGGGATACAAATGAATTTACATGTTTGTACCAAAAGAAGATAATGATGAACTAGCTGAGAAAATGAAAATTCAAATAGAAAATGAAATTAATCAATCTTTTACACAACAAGGATTTCAATTGACTACCCCTTTTTATTATTTATAGAAACATAAATATATATTCAATGATAATTCTGTAGACGTTACAAAACAAATAATGGCTCCTATTTTTATGTATTTCTATAATAGTAGCTTTGTTTTAGGGACTAATGAAAAGATTGAATTTGAAGAATTAACAATTAATTTTAAACAAGAAGAAAATATTTTTCTTCAAACAGATTTAACTTTTAATGTTAATAGTGGTGTTAAATCTTACATTTATATTGGCTTACATAAATCAAAGTCATGTTCCTCTGTGATGGAACATGAAGATTTATTGAATTTGTTAATGGCAATGAGAACTTGTCTCAAGAATAGAGCAAGCAAAACACACAAAGAAGATATTGAAAAATTAGTAATTTATGGAGGACTAATAGCCAATAATTGTGCGTTTTATTTATTTGAAATGGTACTTAAACTAGATGACCAATTTCTTTACTATAGAGCTAGACATATTTCATTTAACCTTTTAACATCAAAAGATTGTGCAGCTTTATTTATAAATTTACAACAAATATTTAACAAAATTTGGCAAACCACAATTAGACCAGTGAAACAAAAACCAAAAGTTTTAAATACAGAGAAAGCAAAGAAACAAACTTATTCAACTTTTAAGAGAATTATTAATTTTAAAGATTTTTGTGACAACGAATTGGCTTGTTTTATGGTAAGTGCTGCGTTAAATAAAGCAAACAAAATCAATAGTTCTATAGATGAATTGTTAAAAAAACATAAGATTGACGATAATTTTAATTTGGTTAATAAGTTATCGAATAGTGTTAGTTTATTTTTCTCAGAAAGATTTTCTGAACATTATCGTATTCTTGTTATAATAATAGAAGAATCAATATTTTCATCTTATGTATTGCAAAATTGTGAGAATATTGGAAAAGACAGTGTAATTTTTATAGCTTACAAAGTAGGTAATAGAGCGTTTAAAATTCAACAAGCAAAAGTTTTAACAGAATATGCACGAGAATTATTAAACATCATTCACTTAATTCCTAACGATGCATTACAAATTAATGAGGAAAATACTTCTTTGAGTAATGCTTCTTTAAATATTTCTGAAAATAGTAAAGAAGTTCAACAACAACGAAATGAATCATTTACAAATTGTGAATTTTTATTTAACGATTTAAATCTAGATTATACATTTGGTAAATTTAAATTATCAAATATTTGGAACGTTTCTGAAATTACAAAAAGTCATTGTACCTGTGTATATTTAATTGGACGTTCAATTCTTAAAAACGAATGCGAAAAAATATTTATGAAAATGACAAGATTTAAAGACAATTTATTACCAAGTGATTTGGTTTTAAAACTTATAATGCAGAATAATCAATCTAAAAATATATGCAAGATATTTAGAAGTGATTTTATTTGCCACGATTCTGAATTGGTGGAATTATTAAAATTTAAAGGATATTTTCTTGATTTTGACAATCTATTTAAAGGAAATGAAGGAATATATTATACAGTATGTGAAAAGTTAGAAGATAAATCAGTTTTTTTAAAGTTATTAACAAGTCAAAAATCATTAAAGTGTAAGATAATGTTATTATTGACTTTTTTTGAAAATTGTTTAAAAGGATTACAATACTTACATAAAGAATCAAATATTGTTCATGGAGATTTATCTGGTGAAAATATATTATTTAGACCTATCTTAGGCAATACCAATACTAATAATAAAAGTGATAATAGTAATAATAATAATAGCAATGATAAAAGTTATGATAATTATTGATTTTGATTTTTCAGAATTTATTAATTCGAAACCCGCAATAAGTCTAGACCAGGCACTTTTCCTTATCAACCTGTTCTTGAAGTAAAAGATTTAAAACAAAAAGATTTATATTCACTTGGTATTATATTTGCAGAATATATACGTTTTTTAATGGAAGGAGAATTAGAATTCTTATCTTTTGATTTTGAACCAAATGAATGGGACTTTTTATTTGCTGCTTCGAAGTATAAAAAGTCAATAATTAATTTCTTTACAGAAAAGATTAATGGTTTAAAAGGATTAGAAAAGGATTAGAATATATGTTTATGTTAGGGACTGGTAAATTGATTTCTGCATTAATTAATGTAAAAGTGAAAGATGCAGATGAAGGTTTGGAAATGGTGAGGAATATTATTAAGGAATGTGACGAATGGAATAATAATAAGAACGTTATGGAGTAATTTGTTATTTAAAGAATATTTATTTTAAATGGTGGACAGCCTTTTATTATAAATTAATTTAAAAAAATAATTGTTAAAAAATAAATTGTTAAAAAATTACTTACAATCCAGTAAATTCATCAAAATCTAATAATCCATCTTTATTTTTATCTCCCAATTCAATCATTGCCATAATATGATCATCAGGTAAATATTCTCCTAATAAATTATACATAACTAATGATAATTCATATTGATCTATAAAACCATCTCCATTTTTATCAAAACTACTAAATACTTGTTTTAAAATTGTTAATAGTAAGGTTGATGATGAGGAAGATGCTGATTGTACGGTTGACTGACCATTTTTTTCTTGTTGTAAATTATTTTGTTGTAAATTTCTATTTTGTAAATTTTCCATTTTTAAATACCATAACATGGAAAGAAAATTATCAAAAGATAAATAAGAAATTTGATGTTGTATGATAGTTGAAAATTTTTTAAATAATTTTGATAATTGTATTGTAGATAATGTTAAACCTAAATGCATTAAAACTTGTGTAAATTCATTGACAGAAATTTTCCCATCATTGTCAGTGTCAAATATTCTAAAAACAATTTTAAAATCATTCATTTCCTTTTCATTAAAATTGTGATTTTTATTATTTTCTGTTATTATATATTCTTGTTCTTCTTCTTTATTTTCAATGCCTTCATTAATTAAGGTCTTAGTTGTAGTAGTTGTAGTAGTTGTAAAGATTTGAGAAGGAGTTGTTGTTTGATAATTATTGTTGGGTGAAGCTGGAGAATAAGTTGATTGTTGTTGTGACTTATTTTGTTGTAGTGTCAATCTTTTAAATAATTTAAAAGAATTACTTCTGTTGAACATAGTTGAGTAGCTTTGTTGTTAATGTTAAACTTTTTAATGTTTGTTAATGTTTTGTTAATTAATTGCAATTTTTTCAAAATTAATAACTACTTATTTTAGGTTGTCATCTTCCTTATTTTCTAAATTTAAAATTAACTATAGTATAAAAGGCAATCTGTCTTTTTTAAAACAACATCCATTGTAGTAACTTCAGTTTTACAAAATCTTTACAAAAAATATTTTAAATAAACAATTTATTTAAATGAATTTCAAAATATAATAATTCTTACAATTGTTGTATGATTAATTAAATTATAACAAGTTATTCAATTCCACAATATGCATTAATAAGAGCTTCAAAACCCGTAGCCATACTATTATTCTGAGTTAATACAGCTTCACATAAATCTGGAAAATCAGACTATAATTATTATAAATCGTCATAAACAATTAATCATAACAATTAAATAAATAAATAAATATAAATAAATAACTAAAATAAATAAAAACTTACAGTAAGAGAAAGATAATCTGTCAAAAACAATAATAAATTAAAATCTGATACACGTTGTACAAATTTCTGACTTTTTCTTTCCAGTAAAACAGATTTAAGTTCTTGCATTGTTTGTAAATGTTCATTTCCAGGTCTATTACGTGGTGGAAAACCAAATTGGAATATACTTTTATGATTTTTAATTGCAACATTTGTAACTAATAATAATACATCAATGGTATTAACCATCTTTCTTTCAACTTCTACAGCTTTCTTAACTTTTATAATATCTGGATTTTCTGGATCTATCTCTAACCATCCCTTTTCCCATAGTTGAACGCATTGTTTACTAACTTGAAAGGCTTCAAATATAATTTCACCTTCTTCATTAGCTATTATTATTTAATAATAAATACAAAATTATATAAAATTATATAAATTAATTATATAAAATTATATATAAATTATATAAATTAAATAATTTAAATAAACTTACGTGAAACAGTTACTGTTACAAAAGAAGGACCAAATTTCGATTGATATTCAGCTGCTTTAATAATTTCGGGACCCAACAATGGATATTCTCTTTGACCATCATGAGAAAAGATCCAACCAACCTTTTTTAAGCCTAACATACTAGCTAATGCATCAGCTCTATCATTATAAATAGGATCTTCTAATTCTTTAAAACCATCTGGATAACTTTCTTGTTTAGGTTCATAAATTACTTTTACAAAAGCATCTTGATGATCATCATCTTCATTAAAGTATTCATCTTTACTTGCGGATTTCTTTTCTTCTTCAGTTGGTTGAGGTTTCTTACCTTGAGCTGTAGTTCCATATAGAAATCCGAAACGTTGCATTTGGAATCGGGTTTGGCGAAGAAAGAGTTGAAAGTTTTGTCCAGCGTTTTGGTCAATTTCAACAGAAGAACAAATTGCATACTTTTGATGTTTAATTGTTACTTTAACCTTATTTACTAAATCTACATATTCTTTTAATGTAATTTGTTTCGTTCTATGTTTTAAGCCTAAATTTTCAATATCATCATCAGTCATTTCTTCGGCTCTTTTCTTTTTCTTTATTTCTTCTTCTTCATCTTGTTTAGATTTAAATTGATTAACATCATATGTAAATTCTAACATATCTCCATGTTTAATATTACATTGTTGAAGTGTTGAATTGTTTAATAAAGAATTATTTTCACGAAATTTCTTTAATGTAATTGAATTGGAAGGTACTTTTGTTTCTTTTTCTACTAACAATTTTAAATCATTTATTGTTGTAGTATTCATATCATTTACTTCAAACCTAAATGTACCGTCCTTTCCTCTAACTCTGATCAACATTCTTTCTTTTTGAAATGTATTTACACGTTGTTGTTTTTATTTCTGCCATTAATATTAATAAGCCTATTGATATATTTTTAGCTCTGAACTTCCGAATTGTACAAACTTTCAATGCGCAAAAAAAACAAAGGCTGAAAAATTTGTTATCAAAAACGAGTGTTGAACTAGTTACAAAGACAAGCTTACTGAACGCCACCAAGTGATGAGTTCATAAAGAAGATGATTATAAAGAAGAAATAATATGATACATTCTGTTTATTTACTTTTGAATAGAAGATACTGCTTCAAGGAATTGATCAAAACTAAATGTAGCCATTCCATTACGTTGTTTATCATAATTCATAAATGTATTACGACATGATCCTAAGAAAACACTAAAATCAATATATTCATCAAAACTAAATGTTCCTCTCTTATCTTTATCAAATTGTCTAAATAAAGCATCAAATACTTGTGGTGCAACATTATATCCAGCAATTTTTAATGCTTCTTTAGCTTCATTAGAATCTAACGTTCCAGAACGATTTTTATCAACAGTTTCAAATGATGTTTTCATTGAAATTAAATAGTTATGTAATTGTTCAAATTCATGGAAACCAATTGTATTTGTACCATCTTTATCAAACATTTTAATTAATTTTTGTGAAACTGGTAAAGAAAATGTTAAACCACCTTGTGACATTGCCTTAACTAATTCATTTGCTGAAATTGTTCCAGATTTATCTAAATCCACAAAATCAAACCAAACTTTTAATTGAGGATTATATTGTTGTTGTGGAGGTGGTTGATAATAAGGAGTTTGTTGTTGAGGTTGATTCCATCCTTGTTGTCCCCAACCTTGTTGTTGTTGTGGATTTTGCCAAGATTGTTGTGTACCTTGTTGTTGCATTCCAACATTAGGGGATTGATTCCAACCTTGTTGCTGTCCCCATTGTTGTTGTTGTTGAGGATTTTGCCATGATTGTTGTTGAGTGCCTTGTTGTAAACTTCCTCCAGTTGTTGTAGGTGGTACAACGGTAGATGAAGTTTGACCCCAACCTTGTTGTTGTTGTTGCGGATTGTGATAAGATTGTTGTTGAGTTATTCCTTGTTGTCCCCAACCTTGTTGTGTTCCTTGTTGTAGTTGTTGTTGAGGATTAGTTCCAGTAGTTCCAACAGTTGGTGATTGATTCCAGCCTTGTTGTGTTCCCCATTGTTGTTGTGTTCCTTGTTGTTGTTGATTCCATTGTTGTTGTTGTGGATTTTGCCAAGATTGTTGTTGAGTTGTTCCTTGTTGTTGTTGATAAGGTGGAGGATTAGTAGTAGTAGACGTTGGTGGTTGATTCCATTGCTGTTGTTGTTGATTATATTGTGGATTCATTGGTGGTGGATTTTGTTGTGGATTATTCCAACTACTTGGTGCAGTAGGATTATTAGATTGTTGTTGTTGAGTATTCCAAGGTTGTTGTTGTTGGTTCATTGTTTTTCAAAATATATTTTTTTTTAATTAAAAAATTTATTTTGATCTTTGTAATGGTAAATGGTCTTTTTATGTGTGATGGACACAGTCATTGATGTTCACAAAAAAGAACTTAATGGAATTTTGTGAGGAGTGGTTGTAAAACTTTACGTGAGCTGGCAATATTATGTTGTTGATAAAAAGTAAGGTATTCATCTTCTTTTTTCTTTTCTTTTAATAATGTGGTAGTTACTGTTGTGGTTGTGGTTATTGGTGTTAAATTTAATTCTTCTTTACATTGTTGTTCAAGATACTCAATACTTTTTTCAAATAATTCCTTTTGTTTTGTATAAACACCTAATTGTCTTTTAAAATTATTTTCTTTGTCACTATAAGCAAACATTATATATAAAATATCAAGAGATTTGTTTTGATAGAAATGTTCAAAAGATTGAATTAAATTTTGATCTTTTTCATACCAATCTTCTAATGATCTTTTTGCAGTACTGATACCAACCATTGTATTTCCCATTTTCCAATCTTTATAATCACTACGTAAAAGATCATATGAATTTAAGTTTGAAACGTCAAATCTTTCAGTAAATAATGCATTGAAAAGATTATCTTGTTGTTCTTTAGAGTAATTTAAAATATTAATTAATCTTTTTGCTTGTTCTTCATCTTTTGGTGTCACTTTCTTAAATTTAGGATCAAGATTCACTATTTTCATTAATTGTAAAAATAGTATTATTAATTTGTTTAAATAAATCTTTAATACTTACTTGTATCTAAAAGAATAGTTCCAAGCAATAATTCAGAAATTTCTTTTTCTTCACTTAAAAATTCATCAGATAATTGAGATGAAATTAAAGTACAAGTAGAACCAATAAGTTCAATTAATTTTAAAGATAAAGATCCATCTTTGTAATGATTTTCATCTACATGGTGATCTATAATTTCTGTAACAAAATTTGATAATAATTGATCTTGTTCAGGTGCTAATTTATTATGATCTGTTAAAATAATGGACAGTGCTTGTCTTTCTTTAAATTTTTCAATTAATTCATGTAAAGGTTTATTGTCAAAATAAAAAACAAGATTTTTACTTGAAATTCCAAATTTTCCTAAAAACCAAGAAGCATCAGTTCTTAAATTAAAATCTTCTTCAGGGATATTCATTACAGGAAGTACTAAACAATCTTTTTGTTTATTAGAAATTGCATATGAATAAGCAATACTTGAAATCATTGAATCTAAATCGCTTGCTTGATTTCCAATACATAAAGATAATTTTGAATAGGTAGATTGATTGGAGTGCGCTTCGGAAACAAATGTTTTACAAGCCTTAAGAAAACTATTGAGTTTACTCATTTTTTTTTACAATTTTACAAAATTTCAGCCTAACTCGTTCTTATTTTCATCTTCTTCTAATTGATTATTATTGTTGGTGGTGTTTGTTGAGCTGCTACTAGTGGTACTACTGGAAGTATCCACACTTGTTACTAGTGATGCTTCTTCTAGTTGATTTGTCACCAGTGATGTTGTTGGTATTTCAGTAAGTTTAGGTAAGATTAGATGTAAATCGAAATAGTCTTCCATTTGTAAACTACTTGTACCTAGATAGGTTTTTTCAATATCTAACAGTTGTGAGAAATAACCATTGTTTGGCATTATTATTTTTCTTTTTGTTTTTACATAGGCAATAGCGTCTTTTGCTGTTAAATGATACTTTTTCATGAGATAATGTATTACAATTGTTGAGCTTCTGCTGATGCCCGCTGCGCAATGCACCAGTACTGCCTTATTGTCAACATTTATAATTTCTTCAATGAAATTAAATGTCTTGTCAAAGTGTTTTGACATTTCCGATTGAGTCTCATCGTGTTCGTTGAGTTTTAGATATTTCATCTTATCTTTATAATAGTTAGGGATTTCCATGGTACAATTTACAATACCTCCAACATTTAGACCTATTAATTGTTTTAAATTTCTAGCTGACGCGAATGAACCCAGATACAACTTTCCTTCAATAATTTCAGAAGGTGGAACGCTAGAGAAGTATGTGGTCATTTTTAAATAACTTTATTTTAGTTTTCTCACAATTAATTTCAAATTCAGAAACAATGCTTGGTTGTGTTGAACGTGTTGAAGCGACTTTGTCGCAACAAGACCTCGCCTCAGTAATTAACCTTAAATTTATCGTGCAAGATAATGGGGTAATTTTCAAGTGACATCCCTTATAAAATATTGACATTAAGGAACACACTGAATTTATCTACATTTCATTTTATAAATACATTGAGAATTGTTATTTATAATTTTATTTGGAATGGTTGATTTTTTCTTACTTTTTAATTTACTTCAATTACTTTCATATGTTACATCATTATGAGGTTCGGAGCTTATTATCTTCAAAACATAAAAAAGCAGTCGTCAACGTACCTCAAATCTTTAAAGAATTAAATTATTTTAAATTAATTGGCTCTCTCCCTCAAACAGAAACTACAAAAAAAAATATCCTTTTTTAATTCATAGACTCACTGCACTCCCTTAGAAAAATGGCTGAAGTAGAAGTGAAATGTGAGGAAAATTCCTTCTCCACTCCTAATAAACAACATAATGAAAGTGTTGAAATTACTATGACATCTATGTCAGAAGAGGAAGCTTCTACCCCTCAAAGATCCAAGAGTCCTGTTTTACCAAAGTCTACTGGTACAAGAAGTCCAGAAAAACATTCCACAACAACAAAATCATTAGAGGTTCCTCGATTAAAGGCTTGGAGTAAACAGTCTCCTTGGAGTTTATCAAAAACCGATAGATTTAAGGGTTCTCAAGTTGTTAGTCCAAACTCTACTCATTATAGTCCAAATCTCTCTTCTCTTGAAATTAAGGATGGTACATTAGGAGCATTCAAATCCACAAGTCCAAGATTTAAAGATCCTAAAATACAATCCCCACCTCCAACTCAATACTTTGCAGAAAATGTGGATATAGAAAATATGAAGAAAGGTTCTTTGGTGAATTGTTCATTTACCTCTACAACTAAAAGATCATATGAAGTTGAAGAAAAACCTAGATCCCCAAGTCCAGTAGCATATAGTCCTAATGTTTCTTCGATTGATAAAAATAAGGCCGTAGTTTCATCCTTTAAATCAAAGTTTGACAGATTCAAAGATCCTAAGGTTGAATCTCCTCCTTCCACAAAATACAGCCCTAGAGGTTCTGCTTTTTCAGTAAAGAAAGAACCATCTTCTGCATTTAATAGCCATTCTCCAAGATTAACCATTCATAAAACAAAAGTTGATTCACCTCCTCCAACAAAATACGACGTAGACTCAGTAACTACGGATTTCAAAAAAGTTACTCCTTCTCCAGTTCCTTTTGCCTCAAATACTGACAGATGGACTGCCTTAAGATTTGAAGAAAAGGAAAGGCAGTTATTTAGACCTGACCCAGGAAAATATTATCAATACCATATCCCAGAAATATATGATATTGGCATAGTAGCTCGTAATAAAAACAAGTAAATAAAGAGTTAAGTTTTGTACAAAGCTTTGGACTTTGTTTTAGACATTCTTTTTGATTTCGTTGTGACATGCTTTGAACTTTCTTGAGTCCATCAAAAACCAAGTTTTCAGAGTCATGTAAAAAATTACTTCCTCCTCAAATCTCATTCACATTTAGTTAAAATCCCATCTGGCTTGCAATTTTCCTCGTCTTTTTCATCCTCACAACAAAAAAAAATTAGTGAAGAAAATATGGGTTGTTGTTTAGCAAAAACATACGATACTACCAACACGACATCTGGCACCCTTTCAATGGAGTTACTACCAATAATTTCATTGCATGAAACCGTTATTGACCCAATAGGTTTTAAAGAAATACTTAAATTTTCACAAAAAGAATATAGTTCTGAGAATTTAACTTTATTCCAGCTACTAAATGCTATTCATGAAGAAAATATAAAATATAGTAGTAGCAATCTATCAGACATTGCTAGTGATTCGTCACTCATACCAAAAGAAAATATCATTACTAATGATGACAACAATAATAATAACAGTCTTAAGAGCATAGAAGAGTCACTAATAGAACAAATGAAAAAGATAGAAATTGACTTTCTATCTCCAGAAGCCGAATATCAAATGAATACAGGGTATTCCACTAATGAATTAATTTTAAGTAAAGAGAAATTAATAGAGCAAGAAGGTGAATACACTTTCTATAAAAAGTTGCATCAAGCAATGCTGGGAGATATATTATCGAATGTCAATGATATTTATTTAAGATTTTTGGCATCTTCTGAATATATTGAATACCTTGAAAAGAGGCAACAAAATAATTGTAAATAATTTTGAAAAATTGCGTATTTAATTTTGTACTATATTTTAACCACTAGATATTAACAATGATTGTAAGTATTTGTAATAATAAAAACTAAAAACCAACCACCAACCACAAACAAAAGCTTTTGTTTTTAATCCCACAACATACAAAAACAAAAGTCAACCTATATTATATATAGGGCAATAATAATATGCAAATATAATGTACGGCCTCTTAGCTCAGTCGGCAGATGCGCTGTCCTAGTAAGACAGAGGTCATGGGTTCGATTCCCATAGAGGCCTATTATTTTTTACATTTTTTTGTTGTTTTTGTGCTGGAGTTGAACATAGAATTGCATGCACAAAAACAATCTAAAGATGAATTAAGGGTTTTCCTTATCGTGATCTAATGCTGCTTTCCTAAGTTTTTGTTTTGTATTTATCATGGAAAATGCTTCCCAAACATTTGTTTGTAACAAACAGTCAACTAGTGATTATACTTTACAAGCTTCTCCAGATATTTTATGTTTCAGTAATGACTCTATAAAGCTCAGTATGTTATCTATGTATAATCTACTACGTAATATTTGGAATACTTTTCTTTATTGCAATTTTAAAATATAAAATATTTCTCTTTTTACAATTATCTTCTTCTTCCACGAACCAAACTCATTCGTTTTATGAATTAAATTTATTCGTTTTAAAGATAAGATAATTAATCATTGTACCTAATAAGGTTAAATTTAATAATTATTAACAGTTTTATTTATTTTTTTTTGTAAAGTTTGTTTTGCTCCAGCCAATAAATAACGAGCGTACAAATAATGAAGTGGAATGGATACACTCATTAACAATTTACCAACTAACGATCTATCAAACAATGCTGTGCCATAATGTAATTCATAACAAGTCGTTACTTTTTCATCATTGTCATCATCTTTATTACTGTTGCTGTCATTATTAACATTTTCCAGTCCTCTTTTCTTTCCCTTTTTAACAATTTTTAACCAAGTTAATGAATTTGGTCCTTCTTTATGATGAAATAGTAATTCTTTATTATTCTTTTTATTAATTATTTCTAATGGTTCAATTGACTCACCAATGTTAAATTTTATTTTGTTTTTGTTGTTAATATCGTCTTTTGTAATGGATGAAAATAATAATTGTGGTGTGTAAAATGGAGAAGTTAAATATGCTTTTGCGAAATCTTCAATTGTTAAATTGTTAGTGTCACTATTATTTATTACAATTTCAGTAACAAAGTGATCTTGATAAAAAAGTTGATTTTTATATAAATTTAACAATGAAGAATTATCTTGATCTTCTTCTTCTTTTGTGTTGTTAATAGTAGTGTTTGATGTAAATGATGATTGATTGGCAGTTGTTGTGTTTGTTGTCTTTTTAAATAGATCAACGGTCAATCCATCTGCTTTAATCTGACAAGATTTATTGATAAAGAAATAATCAAAGACAACAGCACCAATTCCGAAAAAGATAAATTGTTTTTTCATTATCACCTGAAACTTGTTTTTTATGTTTTTTTATTGTTGGCTAATTTAAACAAATTATTTTGTAAACACTTTATTGGTTATAATCGTTGAACTGTAATTGTGAAAAGCGAAATAACAAATCATTCCGGAAAAAATAAGATTCAGAAGAATGCACGTTCCCAACAATTACATATTTCTTTAAGAAAGCTTTTGCAATTACACAGTTTGTTAATATTTAGAACATCAATGTTAAAAATAATAAACTCTGTCAACTCTGTTTTCTCTAAATTAATTGCTGTCTGTAAATCTAGACATAAATTGTTCCTTTCCCTCTTGTTCAAAGATATCGGGAAAATACTTTTCAATAAGCGACCAATCAGCGTTTTCAAAAGCTTTTTCTTTTGTGTTTTGATAAATTTCTTCAGGCAGTTTCTCCAACCATTTCAATAGAAATTTAGCTTCTTCAGTGTTTTCAAAACGACCAGTTTCCAACTTAACAATAAGACTCGAACATAATGGCGATGCTGATTGTGAATTATTAAACCTTATATTTTGCTTTTCATAGGTTTGTTGTAGATTTTCACAAGTTTGTTGTAACTTTTCACAAGTTAGCTGTAGATTATCACAGGTTTGTTGTAGCTTATCATATTTCTCTTGGAGTAAATCGCATCTAACCCCCAACCCAAGCTCTCTTTCGTTGCTTATCTCTAAGTCGCGTACTAATGATTCTTTGAAATAATCTAACAAATTTCGTTTTAAAAGTTAGCTCAAATACTTACTAGAATAAATTTTTACCTTTTTGCAAGGATTTTCCATATGGTAAAGCAAGCGTCTGTTTGTAAACTCTCTGCTGACTCTATCGTTTAGCACCCTTTTGCAATGCTCATTAAAGTCTTCTTCTAATAAACCATAAAGTCGATTAAAATCTTCGTTATCTTCTGAAAGATTTGTTGTGGAACAAGATAACGTATCTTGATATGAATTAAATTCTTCTTCAGGGATTACAATAGTAGAAGTTTGTATTAAACCGCTCTATTAGAGGCTGATTCCCCAAAGAAACTCATAATTGTTTCTTCAGCTATCTTTAATTTCGTTGCGTCGTATTCAATGCAAGAGTCGGATTTTAGCATTTCCTTCAATTCCCTTAGACCTTCCTCTCTCCCAATTGATGAAATACCCAAAGAACTAAAAATTGTACGTAGTGTTTCATTTTGAAAATGGTCAAAATATTTAATATATTTTTTTAATTCCTTAGTAAGTGATGCCGATATAAATTTAGTAATTTGTTTGAGGTTTTTTCTTGCTTGCATTTTAGGTGTTTTTTTTCTTACAGATTACTTAAGGCGGGAGCTTTTACTGCCACAAACAAAAAATCTGTATTAACCCTAATAGAAAGGCACTTCACTGTCCTTGTTTAGTTAAAAACGCATATAGGCATTACTTAAGGATATGAGAAATCGATTGTAAACTTTGTTGTATTGAATTTAAGGCATTTTGCAACGCTTTGCCTTGTTGCAGTACTTCTTCTTGTTTTACAATTCTAGCTTGTGCTTCCAACAATAAGTTTTTTAATCTATTAATCTCATTATTGTTGGTTTCAATTATACCTTTAAGCTCACTATTCTTTTTGTTCAAATTTTGTGTAAGTTCTTTCACTTCTTCTAAATTTATTTCTTCGATGCTGGCGTCTTTGGGCAAAGCTGAAGACGTGCCTTTATTTCTTGTGAATCTATCATAAGAAGCTTCCTCCTCTAAATCTATATAACTAGGCGCATCTCTCTTTAATTTAACTATTGTACATGAAACAGTATTATACATTTCCTCATATCCCTTATTTTCCTCTTCTTCTCCAAAAGAAAGAACTGGAAATAACCATTCTTTCAATAAAGTATTTAATGAATCAAAACTATTAAGAAATATACAAGAGGCACCATGTGAAACATCATCTGTCGTTCTAGGATGAGAATCAAATAATATAAATACGTTTGTTTTAAAATTATAGTAAATCATTATAGTTTCTGGTTGTTTCGTAATAACTGCACAGACTGAATCCTTAATAAACTTTGAATAGTGTCTCATTCTTTGCATACATCCATAAAACGCGTTATCATTTTCGTTAGTATCTATTTTTGCTTGGATTTCATCTAATATCTCCAACCTTAAAGAAAATCTATAATTTCTATTATATACCTCTCTGAATGATAAATTTCCCAACTTTGGATCTTGTTTACATCCATTTTCTACAATCTTATTAATGAAAGATTCATTCCATTTATTTACATTTGAAATATTGTCAACTGACAATGCAGAGAGCATTGTAATACAAGCTTCACAAGCAATCGTAGTGCAGGCTGACTTCCCTCCGAATGAAAACTGATCTAATTTGCTGACAATAATAGATATATCCTTAATAAATATTTTCTCAATGCCATAACTGCCTTTTCTATAATGAGTATCATATTTGTATTGTACAATTGATTTTGTATTCTTTTTATCTAATTTACTTTCAAAATCTTCAATAATTTGATATTCTTCACTACAAAGGCTATCTCCATATAAATGATTAAGAAATAAGGAATAATCATTATATTCTAAATTACAAATAGGACATGTATGTTTTCTTTTTCTTTCCTTACTACTCTCATTATTATAACAACCATTATCATTATTATTCTTAACATTACTTAATTGCAGGAAAGAATTTTGATCATCTCTTTCCATAGTATTTACCTCGGAGCAAGTAGTACTGCTTGAACTACTATTTGAGGCTGCCTCTAGCCTTAAACTAGTAGTTTTCTTCATTTTTTATTTTTAGTTGTTTTTGAAATTGGCATTAAAGCTGTTGTGTCTATCTGTCTACTTAGTTATTTAATAGTAGTAAATAAGTTAATTAAAATTTAGATAAATATTCTTTTTCTAAAAATTCGTCCTTATTTGCGTTGTTTAACCAGTCAATTGCCACTTGTCTACTATTTGTATAGACAAGTTTATCATTATATGTATTTTTAATATTTTCTATATAATATTCATAATTGTCTTCTTCACTATTACTACTGTCATATTCTTCATCCTTTTTTTTAAAGTGATATAATCTTTCACTTATTCGTCTTTCTTTTTCTTTACTGTCACATAAATATTGAACTCCCATTTCACTGTAATATTTAGAATTTGCTTGGTATAGAACAATAGTTGAAAGATTACTATCTGTTGAGTATCCATCTTCATTAAAGACATGTTCTTCCATTTCTTTTTCTTCTACATTGTAATCTGTATTGTTAATTTCATCATTATCTCTTTCAAAATTAAGAACATTATTTATTTCGTAATCCATTCTTAATAATAAAGAATTTAATTCATGATTATTCTTTTCGAATTCAAAATGATAATTGTCATCAAGTTTAGTCACGTCATTGTCTATTTTATTCAGTACATCATTCATTTTACTAAATAAGTCAGTATTATTTAATTTCCAAAAAATATATTCAATTAAATTTTCATTCATTGTAAAACTTTCGTAATAAAATAGTTGTTTTTTGTCAAATAATTGATTTACAATTTCCAATTCTTTTTCATCTAAATATTCTAAATTATAAAAATTCAATAAACTATTAGCTATTGTAAAAATACTGTCACTTGTTAATTTTTCTAAGGCGTCCTGTAAGATGTTAAAAGCCATTGGAGTAAATGCCACATCAGATTTATAATCATTTGTTGTCATATGGATAAAATTACGAAATGAGTTTTTTGGGAAAAGTAAATGTTTTCTTTTAATTATTGGATTGTTTAAATCAATCTCTTCAACTTTGTAATCCTGATTATTTTGGTTGTAAATATTTTCATTGTTATTCAATGCCATCTTAACTTTCTTTTCAGAAGGTGGTTTTTCATTTGTATTGTATACATCCTCTTCATCTTCTTCTTTTATAACTATTTGTGATGTTTTATTGTCTCCATCATCATCGTCACTATAATCACTATCATATTCATAACTTTCATAGTAATCATCACGTAATTTTCTTTTGCCAACCTTAACTTTTACCTTATCACTTTGATAATAATAATAATTATAATCTCCACAATTAACTGTTTCATAAGGTTTTAATACGTTTTGTATTTGATTTATATCATTCATTTCTTTTGTAATGTTTAGTTCAATATTTTTGATAGCATTACAATTTTCCAACGCACACACATAACTTCTTTCTGAACCACTAACAGTACGATTATTATTACTACTACTATTTAATACTTTAGGTAAAGAAATAATTTCTTCATCTTCATCATCATCAGAATATCTAAAATAACCAATATCTGAAGGTTCTTTGTTATAATAGTTGTCATCATCTAGTGCACTAGCATAAGTTATTTCCATTGTAAAATTAGACCTCATTGGTTGACGTTCCATATCTCTATTAGAAAAACATTTAATTTCCTTATCTTTTATAATTTCTTGAATATCGTCATTTTCTACATTATCTAGGTCAACCAAATTTTTTCTTTCCTCAATATATTCTTGAAAAGGATTTGACCTTAATGTGAAACGATTCATTTCACTTTCTTGTTGTAAAATCTTTTCACAATCATTTCGTTCTTTCTCTTTCATTACGTTCGTGTTTTTTAAATGTAAATTAATAAATTGTTCTCCAATTAACTCTTTAAATAAATTTAATACATTATCTTTTTTTAATAAAATACTTAATTCAATAGGTGAGATATAATGATAATTTGAACGATGAAAGGGGTTTGCATTGTAATTTAAAATTAATAATTTAATTAAACTTAAATTTTCCTGTTTAACTGCATAGTGTAAAACTGTTAATCCAATATTATCAGATAAATTTGACATTGTAAACATTGACACAATTCCATCCATTTCTTCTTTTAATGTCCTTTCTTCATTAAATTTATTTTCTTCATTATTATTTAAATTATTTAATACTTCATCAATCTGTTTTATCTTTTTATTTGGATTTAAACAAAATTGTAATAATTCTTCATTTTCTTTCCAACAAGCAAAGTGTTGTAATAAAAATTCATTACAAAATAAAGGTTTTAAATAACAATCTTTTGAAATAAAATTTTTTTCTTCTTTAAAATCAAACAAAAAAATAAATAATCCACATTTTTGATATAATTCTTTTACAATAAAACAAGCAATATCTTCATTATTCATTTTGACGTTTGATAACTTGTTTACAATAATTAATAATAAATCTCTTGGAAAAATTGAATAACTCGAGTCAATAACTCTCCAATAAGATTGACAATAAGGGTAATACCAATTATTTAAAATATTGTTTAATTGATCTTCTTGATTTAGATTTTGTAAAAATTGTAAAATACTTAAATTGAATAAATCGGTTTTATTAAAGTTGTTTTCTTGTTTGAGTGGTAAAGTATTTATTATATTTAATGTTGGTTCAAGTAGTTTATAAAATAAATAATGAAAACAAGAAATCATATTTTTAGGTGTGATATATTCTAAAGTATTTTGACTAAATGAAATCTTTAATAAGAAATTTAATAATAAATTACAATTTTTGTAATCTTTTTCATTAGACAACATGTCAATCCATTTGTTTACATATTGCTGAAATATTTCACACATTGTCTCTTCAATTTCTTTATTTTCTTTATTGCTCCAAAGAATGTTTTTAACAGTGTCAATTCTTTTTTGTAAAATAGTATAGAACCATTGATGAAAATTACAATTATTATTTAATCTTTGATTTTCTATTAATAAAACATTCCAAAATCTTTCTTGTTGTGTAAATTCAAAATAATGTTTATTTAAATAGCGTATTGGATAAATATTGGAATGTAAATTAAAAGTGTTAAACATGAATGAAAAAATAATTTCAATAATTTCAAAAGGTAATACTTGCATTTTTTTTTAAAATTCGAATCGCAAAAAAATGCCAAATAACAAAGATGGAAATAAAGATTCTAAAACTAAAAAAAAGTCTAATTCTAAACTCAATAAAAACTAGCCTAATAATACACCACAAATCACACAAAATATAATTAATAATAATAACAATATAGATAATAAAAAGCAATTTAAGTTTAAAAATATAAACAGAATATTTAGAGTTATAATAATTTATAAAAACAATAAAGATTTTAATAATGAAGAATTATTAAAAGTTTTAAAAATTAACTCTATAAGAATTAGTCTTATTGTATATTTACATAAAAATATTGGTAATGCAATTATTTTTTTAAAATATAGACACACTATATTGAAATAGTATTAAAATATTTAAAAAATGAATTTTTTGTTTTATTTTAATTTAAGATTATCGATATGAAATATAAAATGAATTTAGTTTTAAATAATAAAGTTATTAATAAAATATTAAATATTATAGTATTTTTAATAGTTGATATTTTTTAAAATAAAATTTTTAAAAATTTTTATATTAATTAAACTTAAATTATTAATTACTCTTAATATATAAAACAAAAATACTTAAAAAAAATAAATAAAAAACCTTAAATAATGTCAAATATGTTATAAATAAAATAAATTTTATTATTAAAACTTTAAAAACAGTTTAATTTTTACTTTTCATTTAAATTTAATAAATACCTTAAAGAAGAAACAAAAAGAAAAATTTTTAAAAAATTATTTAAAATTTATGTTTTTTGTTATAATTAATAATAATTAAAATAAGGATGGTCAATATGAATTTATTTGATTTATTTTTTATTAAAAAATGTATTATTTTAAATAATATATTTAAATACAATTTAAAAATTATAAATGTTCAAAAAATATATTAAAATGAAAATAATAATTTTTATAAAGTAAAACATTTATAAAAATTTATAAATCAATATAATATATTTAATAACTTTAAAAATAAAAAAAATACATTTAATAGAATACTAACAATTTTAAAATTAAATAAATAATAAACAATAATTCAATATTAAAAATTAATTAAAAATGGACTTACTAATTTAATTTATAGTCACTTGATTATGAGAATTATTTATATAATTAATTAATATAATTCTTTTAATATAAATAATACTAATTTTATAAACTTTTTTAAAATAATAGAAAATAGATTACTTTAAATATTATTATATAAAGAAAGAGTGATTATATTAAAGAATTTAAATATAATAAGTGTTAATAATATTAAGATTAATCTTAATACTTAAAATAAAACTCTTTAAAATTAATTAATAAATTACAATAGTTATAATTTTTTATTTTACTTTTTTTAAATTAACATTTAAAAACAAAAAATAAATATTATATTTAAATTAACTTTTGATTAAATTATATTATTAGTAATTAGTTTAATAAATTTTTTTATTGAAATTTTATATTTTTATACTAATATAAAAGTATTAATATTTAATTTCTATTACAATTACTAAACAAAAGTCAATGGTTTAATAAATTTATTAAGAGTTATAAATATTAAATATATTATAAAATATGACTACAATATTAAAAATATTTTAACTAAAAGTAATCTAAATAACTTTTTATTTTTTTATAGTAAAATAATACTATTATATGAACATAAATAGGTTTTTATTAAAAAATTAATGATTTACAGATTAAAACTTTATATTTATTTATATTCCAAAAATTAAATATAAATCAAACAAAATATATGTATAACAATAATTTAGATAAAAAACAATTATAAAATATTTTTAATCAATGTTTAACATAAAATTAGATAATACTTATTTAAATATTTTTTTAATTAATAAAAAATTATCTCCTAACTAGAAGTTAAAAAATATAATAAGTTTAATTATTAAAAAAGTTGTTAAGAAAATGAAAAATTTAATATAAAAATAAGATAATATTCTTATTGTATTGTTAAAATCATTAAATAATGAAAAAATATAATTTATTAGTAGATTATTTTAATTATTGAATTAAAAATAATATTATTTCTAAAAAAATATAAATAAAAAATTTTAAAAAAATTCAATCACCTTAAAAAATTAAAAAATTTTAAACTAATTATAATATTATCAACTATTTATAAACTTTATTCATCTATTATTAATAATCAATTAATCAATACAATTAACATTTTAATATAATTTATAATTGTCAATATAAATTTTAAAAAAAATTACTTTAAACTATTTAATAATAATCAAAACAATAGTAAAAAATCAATTTAATAATAATAAACCAATATTTATAACTACATTGAATATAAGTTAATTTTTTAATAAATTTAAAAATTCTTGTTAATTTTAATATTATAAATAATTTTTGTAAGATATTAGTTAATTTATTAAAAAATTAAAATATAAAAGTTCTTAATAATGATAAATTTTTTTACAATTTTAAAACCGACTTAAAAGTTTTACAAAAAAATCTTTTTAATTTAATCATATTTAATATTTATTTTAATATACTAACAAACAATATAAATAAATTTAAAGATATCTCAGTTTATAGTATTAAAGTGATTTTTTTAAAATATGTTGATAATATAGTTATAATAAATAAAACCTACTAAAATATAAACAAAGTATTAAATTATTTATTTATATTTACTTTCTAAATTAAAATATATTTTATATTTACAAAATATATAGCATAAAATAGAATAATATTGAATAATAAATTTATTGTTAAAATTTATATAAATTATTAACATTTAAAGAATAGTAAAAATCTTAATTATTTAAAGCAAAATAAATAAAAATAAAGGGATAATTTAATAGTAATAAAAAATATTAAATAAATTTAACAAGATACTAATTTTAACAAATGTTAAATTTATTTATTTATACTGATTTACAGTTGTTATTATATTAAAAATAATATTTTTTTCAAAATATGTAAATGTAATTAATAAAAAAAAATATTAAAACATAAAGGAAATGGATAAAAAAAAGATAATATAGATTAGAATGAGAATTAGATTTTATTATAAATTATTTATTGTTATTTTTAATAATTTTAAAAAAATTGATTAAATATTATAGTTTGTTTAAATTTAAAAAAAATAAAATTAATAATAGTAATAATTTGTTTTTTTAATAATATTTTTATAATAACTAAAAAAATAGCTAGAATAATAATAAATTTATAAAAGATTTATATTGAAATTTTGTTAAAATAATAATTAAATTTTATAATTTATATTTCAAAGATAAATCAAATATTATATTACATTATAACACGAATATAAATGAAGAAATTATAGTTCAACTGTGGTGTGGTTAATTGTAGTAAAAGTGAAAAGTAGTAGTCTACTTAATTACTTATAAATCTCATACTAACTCTTAACTCAAAATTTCAAAAAATTTCTTCCCATAAAAACGTAAAAATAAACTTTAAAAAAAGTTGAACAGAAAGAAAATTTAGAATAATGCTTTATTTTTTACAATATTTAATAGTTTACAATTAATATTTGATGATTGAATTTCTTTTTATGGATTCTTGGTGATTCTGTAGTATGTAGGTGATTATTAATTAAATAGATAACTATTATAATCGAACTTAAGCCTTTTGGGAGTTTTTATAATTTGTAAAAGCTAGGTATCTAAATTAGATTATGCAGAAGATACATTATATCTAATTTTTTAATAAACAGGGTTGATTTATAAACTTTGTTAGGTGCTTCAGTATGCGCAAAATTTTATGGTGCTTACAGGGATCGAACCCTTTAATTCAAATTACGAGTTCCGGTAATATAAACCTTATCTAATACAGTTAAATAATTAACTGGATAAGGATATTTTACATTACAATCAATATCCTTAACAGTTTCAACCTTAAACTTCTTTTGCTTCCAACCGAATTCTTTAGTTTCACCATACCAAGGATAATTAAATAAACCTTGTAATTCTCTTAAAATAACTAATGCTTGTTCAGTACCTAAAATAATTAAAAAGTCACCAAAGTCATTTAAAACTAACATTCTTAAATTAGGATGTTCATAACAATCACCATAGTAATTATTAATCAATTTGTTTACATAAGTTTCATCCTTGGTTTGTTGCATTAAAATAAAATTTCTATGTTGTAAAATATCTGGAATATTTACAGTATCTGATTGATCATCAGTTACAATATCATATTCATTAATTGCTGAATATTGACAAATAGGATGGTGAAGACAAATAAAATTAAATAAAACTGATTGAGGTTCTAAAAAAGGAAATAAAAGTCTACGAATTATACACAATATGTCCCTCCACAATTTCAAAAGAAAGAATAATTAATTAGTAATTATTTATTTGTAATATATGTATAGTGGTTAGTTACCATTTAAAATAATTGTATTTTTAATTATTTTAATAAACAAACAACAAATCTTTTAAAAATAATTGTTCAAATTCTTTTTTATTAACAATCGTAATGTTTTTTTTCCTTTTTTATTGCAATAGATAACATAATGATGATGACAATATTATTAGATGTTGTCGCTTTTTGTTGTAAAATAAAATATTAATTAATTTTGTTACATTCGTAATGTTTTTTTTCCTTTTTTATAATAATAGATAACAAAATCATTTTTTATAATAAAAATTATCATAAACAAATATTTTTTTATTAATAATTGTAACGACAATATTATAAATAAAAACAAAAAAAATATTAATTAATTTTATTACATTCGTAGAGTTTTATTTCCTTTTTAATAATAATAGATAACATAATATTATCACACATTGACAAAAAAAATACTGACAATATTTATAAAAATTTAAAAAACAAAAAAATAAATAATTCTTTTACATTCGATAGATAGTTTATCCTTATTTAGAAATATAGATGACTCTATAAAATATACCTGTGACCAATGGCTTATTAGACCAACGCTCTACCGACTGAGCTAAAGCACCTGTTGTTTCTACAAGATTTAACGAAGAGATATCTATCTGAGAAAGTACCTTCTCCTCCAAGATCTTGCTAATTTTAAAATTAGCTACAGTGAACGAGGCTTGAACTCGTGACCTTAAGCGCGTTAGGCTTACGATCTAACCAACTGATCTACCGCTGCTTGTGCTTTATGAAATGTATAACTTGTTGCACAGTAGGTGTCCAGAGAACAAAATTTGATGTGTTTTAAATTGGGTGGTAACATGTTATTAGTTTTGATAAAATATTTAGAGTTGGGAGTATCAACTTTTTGATCAATTAATTCAATCAACAAAATGATAGGATGATCTAGCTTGATGACATTTTTTCTTTTCAAAGAAAATTAATTTTTTTCGTTCTTTACAATGCTTTCAAGTTGACCAAAACAAACAACAAAAGCATTGTAAAAGCGTGCAAAACAACGTTTAAGGACCAGGCTCATTATTCTTTTTAAAACCGTTTTTCCGAACGATTTAATCAAAATATTTTATTCA
Organism: Willaertia magna; assembly: GCA_902984215.1. Classification (NCBI taxonomy): domain Eukaryota; phylum Heterolobosea; class Eutetramitea; order Acrasida; family Naegleriidae; genus Willaertia; species Willaertia magna. Next base: position 47,776 of record CADWAF010004428.1, on the reverse strand, counting down.
TAATGCGTTAGAAATTTTATTTGTACTTTTTACAATTAATTAATTACAAATGGTAGACCTTTAGTTTAAACATTATTGACTTCCTAAAATTTAAAAGCGCCTTGAATTTGATTTAGACTAAAATAAACTTTTTGCATATAAATAAACAAACTTTTCAGTTTGACAATCTTCTTTTATCTTCAGATTGAAATAATTGTTTATAACGAAAAAAGAGAACGAATAAATCAGACAACACTTTAAATCATTCTAGTAAATTAATAACAAATTACAATACTGACTATAAATTCATAATTGCGTTACAAAACGAGTCTTTCAATAAAAAAAATGTCTTCATCTAGAAAAGGAAGTGCAAAAACAACATCATCAGGGAAGAGTACTGCAAAACAATTTCAAAAACCAAGTCATTGTTTAAATTTCGATTCCGATCAAATGATAACCATTATTACAAGTGATGGATTTTCTTATCAAATAGATAAAAGATGTGCCGTTTACGCTAAAAAGTGGAAGAGTGGTAAGTGTTTGAAATTTCAATAATAAATAGAAAAGACTGAATGAAAATTAATAATCGGGAATGTAAAGAAATTGAAGAACAAGGTAGAACAGAAATTCACGTGGAGTATGATAGTCAAGTAATTGAACAAGTAATTCAATATTTATATTATAAACAAAGGTATGACCCTGAACCTGAGGTAAGACCAGAATTTGGAATAGATTTAAGTTCAGCATTAAACTTAATGGTAGCTGCATATAATTTACAATGTTAAATAAGCCTAGTCTTTGCTCTCTATTTCCTCATGTAATTTATTCTTTTTCTTATGGTGATGATGTTTAAGGAAAAGAAAGCCTTTGGTATCCAGATTTTGGCGCCATATTCATTTTTGTACCGTCAGTGCATAAATTCTCTATTGTAAACTTCTTAGGTTGGTTAAAAAAAAATGTCTTCATATATCAGAGAACAAAAGAGAATCGTCAGACAAAATATCAAGAAGTATATGACTGAAAGTTGTGAAAAAATTCATAATGGTCAATATACTGGAGAAGATTTAGCAAAGGAAGTAAGAGAATATCGTTCAACTGAAAAACCATCAAATTTCTACGTATGGAAGAAAATTCATAGAGGTACTGGTGTAGCTGCATCTTGGAAAGATGATAATTTCTTCAAATGGTCTGTAAAAGAGTTAACTCGTGCAAGAACCTTCCCATGGTTAGTTGCAGGTTTCTCTTGGTTCGCATTTATCAATCTATTACCAAGACCATCTAAAGAAGATAAGCAAAACTCACCAAACTTCCATCCTCATGGTTATCCAAATGGTTCTAAATTAAATGATCACTACGGACATCTTGTTCATGAAGTTGAGGAACCACCAAAGTTTTAAATTTTTAATCATGGCCAAAAATTTTGGGAACTTTTTTGTATTAAAAGATAATTTGTAAATTTAATTTCTTACTTCAAATATTATAATAATTCTTTATTTATCATTAAAGCAATTTGAATCATTTCGATCTTTGAATTATGACGTCTATCTGTGGGCAATTCATCTTTTTGAATAAATTTGATTGGGACGTTTGTGTATTCTGGATTGTTTGGTAATACCTTTTCTCTCCAAAAGCTTTGTAATTCTTGATCCGATATCTTTTCTTTACCAAATGTTTCAAATACTATGGCAATACCTGAGAATTCTAGTTCTGTATATTGTTGTTTGAATTGTGTTTCATTTAACTTATTGCTTGTTATTGGTCTATACCCAACACAAGCACATCGCTTAATCAACTCAAATTCAGTGTAAAATACGTGTTCAATGCCAACAGGCGGTACAACAATTGTTTCCTTTTCTGTTTTAAGATGGAATAAGTGTCCTAATCTACCACAATACCAAACTCTTTGCTCATCATCTTTGTAACCAATGTCACCAGTTTTATGATATAAAACATTATTAATTGTCTCTTTTGTTTCCTTCATTGCCTCTTCATTAAGCTCATATCTTGGAGAAACAGCTTTACCTCCAATCCAAATTTCACCAAATCCACAATTACCAGAAACTTTCTCTGAATTTCTAATAATTACCTTTACATTAGGACATTCCTTACCAACACAAACCCCTCTCTTTACATTATAGAAATCTTCTTCTGTTTGGTACAATTGACTAATTTCAAAAGAGTTTGTCAAGCAAATAGGTAAACATTCAGTTGCACCATAAGTTGGGAATAAAGCAATATTATCTTCATCCTTACATGCCCATTTCTTTAACTTTCTATGTAATGAAAAAGGTGCAATAGATCCTCCGCAAAGTAATACTTCCAAAGGTGGTTCTAATACATGATCTGATTTCTTTTCTAATGATTTGTTCTTTCTATAACAATGTTCAATAAGTTCAATCCATACTATAGGAGAACAAAAACCAAATCTTGGATAGAAAGTATTAATTGCTTCTAAATATTCAGTAGGTACAACACTTGAAGGCTTCTTTAAATCAAAAGGAGGTACAATAGATGTAATCCCCATACAATTAACACATAAAGTCATAACTATATTATGATTAATAATCTTATCTTGTCTTCCTTTAAGTAAATAAGGTGCCATCATTTCAGAAAAGCTATCTATTTGATTCTTCAACATTGAATAAGTAATATGTACAAGTTTAGGTGTTCCTGTAGAATTAGTTGTTCCAGTAGTATTAACAATAGCAACTGTTTCATCCTCTCCATAAGAATAAAACTCTCCAATCTCATCTTCCTTAAATTCACTACTATTTTCAAGTATAGGAAATACTTCTTCAACAACATTAATTCTAAACCAAGCCTTATGATCTTGTCTAAATAATCTAAACAAGCCTTCATTAGAAGTAAAAAACAAAACCTTCTTCTTCCCTAAATCTATCCATTCCCTCTTCTTATAATAATGAACCAATTGAATCGCAACATAAAGTAAAGGAGAAACTACAATAGCATCAACCTCCAATATTTTTAAATAATTAAAAAAGATATCAAAACCAAACTCGTTAGGGTTCAAAACTAAAAGCTCTTGACCCGTTTTTACGAGGGAAAATGTGAGTGGAACGAGTTGAACATTATTTGGATCTATTAATAATAAGATTCTATTCTTTTTATTGGTTGTTTTTAAAAATTTAGTTTTAAGTTCAGTCTCATATTGTAAAATACTTTTTTTTAATTGGTAAAATGTCATATTTTGTTTTAAATTTTCGTTTTTTAAAGAATATGTATATTTATTGGGATAAAATAGTTTTATTCCTAAAAGAAACATTAAAGTTGGTGAAATTAAAAGCATATAGTTTTGAACTGTTAAATAGAGGTAAATAAATAATATTGTTCCAATAATAATATATAATAATTTACTAAATGATGTTGATTTTGGATAAATTAAAGCTAAATTAGAATTTTTATTTGAAGGTACTTTAAATAAAATTTTAACAACATTTTCTTGTTCTTCTTTGCGTTGGTGACTATTAATTGTTGTTGAATTATTAATTAAATCATATTCCATTTCCTCATCTCTAATCATTTTTTTTCTTTAAGATTTCTTTATTTTACAACAAGCACAGAGTGGTTCAATAAAATAAAAAACACTTATTTCACAAAAAACAAACCATAATTTTGAAAGATACGAGTAATTTTTTTTACATTCTTTTGCATAACATCGTTTTGCAATTACTGTACTGAATGGGGTTGCCCGTTTAACAATAGTTGATGGTGGTCTTTGGCCACAGAATTCGACGATGATTGTAATTAAACGCTCCTCTTCGAAAGAAGAATCAGTTAAAAGAACTTTCATGGTATGTTAAGAAGATCGCTGGATGTTAGAGGGCCTCTGTTTACATGCCTGATGAGTAGCATTCGCTCTTCCTCATTCTTCAAATAATCATACCGTGAATACATTTAATTTTTTGTTTCATTGGCTCTACTTTTTTTTCTTTATCTAAATCATTCTTGTCTAACAAACCTTCTTATAAGTTCTTTCATCCTCCTTGAAGCTTAACAAGATGATGAATTTGATACCGAAAACCCAAAGCCTTGCTAATTTTTTGAAAAAGAAAAAATGTCTTCGGAACTAGAAAGATTAGAAAACTTGTTACAAGATAATAAAAAACCTTCCACTACTTTATACATTGACATCATTAAAGAAATTTGTGAAAAATCAAATGTTAGAAGACCTGATTTAGTTGTTAAATGTGGAAAGAAATTATTATTTGATTCACATTATAAATATGAAGCAAAATCAATACTGGGAGATTCTGTATGGAATTTTTATGAATATCTTTTAAGAAATGCTTTAGATTTAAATCAAATTGATTTAGCACAGGTACGTAATTAATATAAATTACTAATTTCATTAAATTTTAATGAATAGCAATGTTTAATTATTTTACAAGACAAGTTTGGTTCTGGATTACGAGTACAAAGATTAGAAGGCTTAGTAATGGAAGGAACTGAAGCCTATGAAGAAGCCTTATCTATTTATGATGATATAATTGAATCAAACCCTACAGACCAGATTTCATATAAAAGAAAAGTAGCAATATATAAAGCTTTAAATGATAATATTAAAGCTATTCAAACATTAAATCAATATCTTCAAATTTATCAAAATGATTCCGATGCATATGAAGAATTATTTGATTTATATTTAATACTTTCCGAATATAAAAGTGCTTTATTTTGTATTGAAGAATTAATTTTACAAAATCCAAAGAATTATATTTATCATTTGAAATGTGCAGATGTAAGTTTAAAATTTTAATTTATTTTTAATTTAAATATTTTAATTTTTTATAATTGTTAAATAATGATTAGGTTCATTATACATTAGGTGATTATAAAGTTGCACGTAAATATTATTCACAATCTCTTAATTTAAAACCAGAAAATAATAATAGAGCACTTTTTGGTTTATATTTAACTTGTAAATCTTTACCAAATAATACCAATGATAAATTAAATAAGGAACTTTCAAGTTTAACTCAAGAAAGAATTATAAAATCTTATACTAAAGTAAATAATAATGAATTAGCTATTTTAATGAAAGATATTTTCTTACAAGATTCTTCAACAACTAATAAGGAAGAATAAATTATTATTATAAACAATAACAATAAGAAAAATTAAATAAAAACAAATATCAAACAACAAAAAAGAATAAACAATTTTATTTATTTTATGAAACCAAAAAAAGCTGTAGTTTTATAAAAAACTTTTTATAAAATAATCTTGTTTAGTGCAATACCATTATAGCCCGTTTCTATTTTATGCAATTTTTATTGCTTTACTGGGAAACGCTTCATTTTGTATACTTCACTTAACAGGCTAAGGGAAATGTATAAAAAGATACTTTAGATCTCTTTATGAGCAATTCAGGGTATAATAGGGTTAAAAAAAACTATTTATACCCATTTATTCTATCTATTCACCTTTAAAGGGTCTATTGAATTTGAACTAAGTCAAAAATCCAGATCTAACAAAAGATTTAAATCACTTCGTTCTTGCTTGGCAGTTACTTAAATTTCAAAGAAAAAAATTGACAAGAAGAATAAAGTATAAGATTAAATACACAATGTCTAAGGGCAATAGCAACAACAACAGTAATAATACCAATAATAATAATAATACGCAACGTCGCTTTAATAAACCAAGTGAATACAAAAGGAGTGGTGGAATAAGAAATGGTAGAGTTGACATTAGTAGAGAATTTTTAATACAATTTTTAAGGGCAATACAAAAGAAAAATAGAATGTACTTTAAAGTTAACGAACCAATTCTATCTAGTGATTAGTTTTTCACTATGATTGTCAAATCCCTTTGTTTCATTCATTCATTCATTCATTCCTTTCCTTTGTAAAATAAATGTAAATAAAAGTGACTTTTATCAACCCAAAACCACTTTCGCGAAGTAATTAATTGTTTGACTTCGCTAAAAGTAGTCAAAGCCTCTTTCGCGCTACTTGTGAAAAAAAATGAGCAGAATTTATCTCATCATTTTCATTTTACTTTATTTAATCGGAATTTACTTTTTGTTTAATGGCTTTTTCTCTAGAGCCACCTCTTCTACTTCTTCTACTACTACTTCTACTACTTCACCATTAGTTTCTTCTTCAACAACAACATATAATGATAATAATAAAAGTATTTCTTTAGAAATGCAACAATTTATAAATAAATATCATCAATCTTTTCTTAAGAATTATAATTTACCAAATTCATCCTCTACACCAACAAATGTTCCAAATATTGATAAAATTGTTCTTATTTTAATTGATGCTTTAAGTTTTATGCAATTCCAACATCAAGCCTTACCTTTAAGTCCTGCTTTAACAAATAAAAAGGAAAATTTTTTATATTTTACAAGTTACGCTCACCCGCCAACAGTAACTTTACCTAAATTAAGAGTATGTACTTTTCTTTTTATTCACTTCTTTATTTACTTCTTAACTATTTTATATTATATTCACTCTAATTGGTTTTGGGTAATTCTAAAATGGAAATTAGGCTTTAGTAAATGGACAAATGTCAAATTTTTTAGATGTTGTATTTAATATAGTTTCAGAAGATCATGCAAAGTTAAATGGTAGTCAGATAAGTTTTACACCATCTATTATTAAAGATAGTGGTATACTTTATTATTTTAAAGTATTGAAAGAATGGAATTTAGTATTACATGGTGATGAAACGTGGTATCGTTTAGTTACTCAAAGACAAACACAAATCTTTAATGAAAGAGGTGATACAACACATTCTTTAGTTGTAACAGATACAATTATTGTTGATGAAAATGTTACAAGACATATTGATGAAGAAATAAATGTAATGAATGATTGGAATGTTTTAATTTTACATTATTTAGGTTTAGATCATTTAGGTCATATCCATGCAAATCAAACACAATTTGAAGAGAAATTTAATTATTATAATGACAAAGTATTTGAACCAATTCTTTCCAAAATTAATATAAATAATACTTTATTTATATTAGCGTCAGATCATGGAATGACTTTAGATGGTAATCATGGTGGTGCATCTGCTTTAGAAACAAATGCTGTTCTATCATTTATTCACTCTTCTATTAAAAGAGGGGAAGGAAAGGATAATTATGGTGGAATGGTAAATCAAATAGATTTTGTACCAACTATTTCAGTTTTAACTGGGATACCCATTCCAACTTATAGTGTAGGTAAAATTATTTTGGAATGTGTTAAGTCATTTGGAAATGAATTTACTTTGTGGAGTATTAAAGAGAATGCAATACAGTTATTAAATTTAATGGATAGTAGTGATAGAAATGCTTATTTAAAGAAATGGGATGAATTAATTGATAGTTTGAATGATGGTAATGGAGTAAATAGATCAGAAGATGAAAAGATTAATGAGTTATTTAATTTATTAACAGATATGAGTGAAAATTTAATTAGAAAGAGTGGAAATGTAGATTATCCAAAAGTAATTAGTTCTTTAGTTTATTTATTAATTGTTTTAGTTGGATTATTTTATTTCTTACAATCCTACCAAAAAACAAAAACTAATAGATTATATGATACTTTTATAATTATATTATTTATGTTTTTATTAAAAAGTTATGGTTCTAGTAGTTTTATTGAGGAAGAACATTTAATTTGGTATTTTTATTTACCTACTATTTTATTAAGTTATTTTTATTTTATAAATAATAGGTATATAATTTTTGCAATGTTATTTATTGATAGATTAACAAGATATTGGAATGTTAGTGGAATTAAAGATCAAGAGTATGCTATTGTACCAATAATTGATCAACAACATTATTTATTTTACTTTATTTGCTTATCAGTTATAGTTATTTTACAATATATTTATACTTGGATTAAAACACCTGGGTTTATGAAAATTCCAATGTTATTGATGTATTCTTTCTTTTGGTTTATTGTATTTGATTTTAAATTTAATTTATCAACATTTACAACAACAAATATTGAATTTTTATATGTTTATTTATTTTTATTATTTATTAGTGTTTTATTATTAAGATTTAATAGATTATATTCTTTAATTTCATTTTCACAATTATGGTTCTTAAAAGAACATATTTATAATTATCCTTTAATCTGTTTATCTATTTTACAAGCATACTTTTTAATGACAATTTTAAAAGACGAACCTACTACAACGAAAACACCACAACAAAAGAAAAGACAAATGCATGATTACTCATCTAAAATATCAAGTATAAGTAAATTATTAATTATTCATATATTTGCAATGTCACATTTCTTTAAGTTTGGTAGAAGTATTTCTGTAGCAGCAATTGATTTTTCAATAGCTTATGAAGGTATTAGTTTTTATCATCCATTACTTGTTGGATTTGGTCTTTTTGTTCAATTATTTTCCCCACGTATAATATTTGATGTATTTGTTGCTTTAGAAGTTTTGGGTCATGAAGATGTTTTACACAGAAATAATAATTTTATTATTGGTATTTATCAAATGATTAGACAATCTAGAACGATAATTAGTGGATTAATTTTATTAGCAATGCAAAGTCACTTGTTTATTTGGAGTGTATTTTCTCCAAAATTTTTGTTTGATACAACACTGGAAACTTTATATCAAGTTGTTGTTTTAATTGTTTTATTAGTAATTTAAATTATTATTATTATTTAATAATTATTTTAAAGTTTATATAAAATTATAAATTATTTTTTGTAAAAGTAATAAAATTCGTAAATTATTCTAGCTGGGCGCCACTTTCAGTTCTTTTGGCGACTGGAAATATCATGAAAAAATGCCGAGAGGTGCTTCTTCTCAATTATCGGAAACAACAACGATGGGTAATGATGCCAATAACAACGCAACGAATAATAATAGAAGAAGAAGAAATAATAGAAATGCAAATGATAACAATTCAATCGTAGAAGATGACACTATTGGAAGAACTATTAATCCACATTTTGTAGCTTGTTTAGAAGAATTATTTACACAATCTCAACAAAGACGTCAAGATAAATTGTCAATAACTTATAGAAAAGCATTACGTTCTTTAGAAAGATATCCTGTAAAATTATATAATGGTACACAAGCTAGAATCTGTCCTGGAATAGGTCCAAAACTAGCACAACGAATAGATGAATACCTAAAAAAACATAATATTGACCTTGGTCAACCACCTAACAATGAAAGTACAGACAATGTGACAGCATCTTTGTCCAGTACCAATAATAATAGCACTAACAACGCAACAAATAATACTAATAACATAACAACAGAGAAAAGAAAAACAACAAGAAAAAAGAAATATAATCCAAAATATAAATCAGCAGCTTGGGCTATTCTAATCGCAATTTATAGAATTTGTAAAGAAAAAAATATAGATAAAGTTAAAAAGAAAGATATTATTGACATTTCAATGACCTTAACAGATACACCAATGGATAAAACTCCTGGTAGTAAATATTGTGGTTGGAGTTCAATGACTACCTTAACAAGTAAAGAATTAGTGTTTTGTTCGAAAGGTAGAGCTCATCTATTTAGCTTAACGAAAAAGGGTAGAAGAATGGCTAGATTATTTCATAAAACGGAAGCGGAAATGAATGGAAGGAGTTTTAATTATAATGCCACTGATTCTGAGGGTTCTTCTGATTCTACTGAGGAAGAAGAAGAAGAAGAAATAAATGCAAGAAAGAGCAATAGTAATAGCAATAGAAATTCTAATTCTTCTTCACAACAGCTTAGTCAGGAAACAAGCCCTACTGTTGATAATGATGACACGAATAGGGAGGCAAGTGTTGTTGTTGAGAAACCAAAAAAGATATCTAGAAAATCTTTTTGTGACGCTTTGAATGATATATTTAGTAGTAAAACAGTGGATGATTTTTTCTCTTCTGAAGATGAAGAAGAAGAAGATGATGACATTCAAGTAATACAACAACCCTTAATAGAAAATAACGAATATTATTTAAGTCAAATGACAACTGAGGATGAATGTTCACAACCAGCAACCATATTTTCTTCCTCCATTTCCACTAATCCTAATGAAAATAATAATTTCAATAACAATAATACAGTATTAAGCGCTAAGGAAAAAACTTATGATGATCCTGTAGTATTTGATATTTCTTCCAGTTCTGACGAAGAAGTCGAAGTTTCCATTCAAAGTTTTCAAAATACTACTGTATCAGAATCTTTTCCCAAAAGTGATAGCTCGGTGATAACGAACAACAATAACAGTAATTCTTTTGTAGATATTGACATATTATCAAAGTTTGATTTTACATATCTTAATGATGACCACGTGTCAGTAAAATCTAGATATGAATCTCAAATAATTGTAGATTTAGATTTAGGAATATGCTATTTAGTTCAAGTGAAATGTCCCTCTGAAATGAAGAGACATTTGAAAGAAATTTTTGATAAATTTGAGGAAAATGATATTACAACAATTCCTACTTTGGGATTAATTGTTTCTCGTGGTTATTTATGTGAAAAGAGAAGTCCTTCGTTTTCTTCAGAGATTGTTCATAATGCACTAAGTAGGTGTACTTTTGAAACAGAAGCATCAGTGAAAACAAATGAAAACAACAAAAATAATAACACAGTTAGAAGAACTAAGAGTAGATGTAATATAATAGAGAAGGAAATAACTAATCCCTCAACCATTGTAAATAATACACAAAAACACTCTGAACTTCAAACTAATGATAAGACAAGAGTAGAAAATACTATTGAACAACAAATAATAACTAAGGAAAAATCTTTTGAACAAACTTTTGAAAGTAATATTTTCTCGCTTGATGGTGATGATTCATCTTTGACAGTAAGTGATAGTTCTGTAAATGCGAAGAAAAGAAAGAAAAAGACAACAACAACAGAACCAACTAAGAAAAAGAAAAAAAAGAAGAAAAAGACAACTGTTGAGGAAAGTAGTGACCCAACAATTCAATCTACACCTATTAACACCAATCCAAATCCAACGCGTATTTCTCAGCCTTCTACTTCTACTTCACAACAGCAGATAAATACTGAAACTGACACTGTTGAGATTATTAACTTTAAAGATTTTATTAAAAGGGATATTGAAACTACTAACACAAGTAATATTGATCAAACTACTAATCACAATTATGAAATAGTTTTAGTTGTAGATCAGAGAGAAAGATACGGTGGTAATGAAAGATCTTTTATACGTGACACCCTCAAAAATAGAGGTTTAAATGCAATAACCTCTCAACTAGGCCTTGGTGATATAATTTGGGTAGCAAGAAAAGGCAATAAAGAACACGTATTAGATTTTATTGTAGAAAGAAAAGCAATTGACGATCTTGCCTCTAGTATTATTGATGGAAGATATAAAGAACAAAGATTTAGATTAAGAAGTACTGGATGCAATAACGTTTGCTATTTAATTGAAGGAGAAATAAATCAACAATCTAGATTACCACAAAAGAATATTGAGAATGCAATGATAAGGATATTGACAGATGGATTTTCATTAAAACATACCCCTTCTTTAGAAGCTTCTATTAATTATTTAGTTAACTTAACGGAAACAATTACAACATTAGTCAATAGAGAGGGAGTTGAACCTTATCAATTACTATTAACAGATGACACGTTAGAACCTGGACAACAATATAATCCTTCTCTTGGAGAGTATAACGCAACGCTTGGAAAGACAAAAGATGTCTTGACTCAAAGTGAAATATTTGGAAGACAATTATGTTGTATAACTGGATGTTCATCTCTAATAGCAGAATCTATTTTAGAAGAATATCCAAATGCTAAAAGCTTAATTGAAATGCTAGACGATGATGAACATGCACTTGATGACTTGCCCATTTACACTTCTATTAAGGGAATAGTTTCAAGGAAATTGGGATCAGCGTTAAGCTCCAAAATTTGCAAATTTTATAAAGATACAACGTATGATTGATTAATTGCTTTGTAAAAGGCACACAAAATTACACTCTTATAGTACTATAACTGTACTTTACAACAACAATAACTTTACAATACTAATTGATAACCTGTTTCCTTACTTTCTTCACAAACCTTCTTCTTTTCCATACAATCATTTTCCTTTCCTTTCTTAACGCATTCCTTTTCACCACCCTCTAACTTCCATTCCTTACAAACCTTTACACCTTCTTTTCTCTTTTCAACACATTCTTCTTCACACTTATTTTCTTCACAATTCTTTTTCTTTTTATCACCAACTTCCTTACAATACAAAACTGCTTCACTCTTTTCACATTTTAACATATTCTTCTTCTTTTTACAAACTTGAATTTCTTTTGCCTTTTTGCTCTTTGAATCCCAAGAAATACACAACTTTTCCTTTTCGTAAGATGTACAAACTTTCTTCTTTTCAAACTTTGCACATCTTCTTTGGTTTTCTTTATCTTCACATTTCTTTACTTTCTTTGTTTTAGAACAGACCTTCTTTGTTTCATAAGCTTCACATACTTTTCTACAATTCTTCTTGCAAACTCTTCTCTTAATAGGAATTTTCTTTTCTAAATATTTCTTTTCTTCAACTAATTCAAAGTCACATTCCAATTTACAAATGTCTTTAGTTTTTGCACAATTTACTTCCATCTTCCATTCTACACATTCGTCTTCTTCTTTACATCCCTTTACCATTAAGGATTTATATTCAGCACAAACTTCGATTTCATCTTCTTTTTTACAAACAAATCTTTCATCGTATTCATTACATTTTGCCTTAACAGTTTCCTTTACTTCACAAACCTCAAGATCTTGTAAGGAATCACAAATCTTTTTACTGTCAACTTTCTTACAAACAGTTCTTTCACCACTCCACTTTAAACATTTACATTTCTTTCTTAATAAATTGCACTTGTTCTTTTTATCGTCAAATAATTCGTACTTGTCACACGTTTCTTTTTGATTATTGTATTTGTATTCTAAACATTCATCTTTTTGTTCTTTATATTGAACACAAATGTTTTTACAGTTTTGTTTCTTATCTTCTTCTTTCTTTTCTTCCTTATTATCTTCTTTCTTATCTTCCTTTTCTTTTTTGTTTTCTTCTTTCTTGTTGTGTTCCTTCTTTTTATTTTCTTCTTCTTTTTCGTCCTTCTTATCTTCTTCCTTATTGTTGTCTTCTTCTTCTTCTTTTCTTCCCTTTTCAATAACTACCTTTTCATCTTCTTTTGCCTTAGGTTGCGCAGTTTCTTTCTTTTCTTTTCCATCCTTCTTCTTTCCATGATAGTATAAATCAATGTGATCATAATTTTCTCCATCATAATTGTCCTCTTCAAAGAGAAGAGAAGCAGAAGAAGTGACTAATACTGTAATTGATAATAAAACTAAAAGGGTGGCAATTAAGATTACTCTCTTATTCATCTTATGCCTTGTTGTTTTTGTTTTAATGATTGAGGATTAGTATTGTCATCTTGTTTATTTATATAGTTGAAAAATCATTCTAAATATAATTAATTTGGTTGAAAATGTTATTGTGACATTGGTGGTAATAATGTTTGGAATGGTAACTTTTGAATTAAGGTCAAAGAATTGTTAAATTAAATTTCTTTATATGGTAAAACTACACTGTTGTTTATTGTTTAAACTATTTATATGTATTTCATAGTGTAGAATTTTTTCTGAACAAGCAAAGATTCCTCTTAGACCAGCATTTAAAGGTTTTGCCGTTCTTTTGCGATTCTTTTTACTGAAACGATTTAATTAAGTGTAGCTTTCAGTACTGATAGGCAACTGGAATATATTACTAGTAATATTCTACCACGAGCAAAACTGGTAAAATTATTTAATTTGGGTTGAAACAGATTAATTTATTGACAACATACAGCAGCCTCAAGTTACTCAGTTGACTAGGTAAACAGGGCTCCCCATTTTACGACATTGAAAATGAAATTAAAGAAAACGCAAAGGATTTATAATCTTTTATAATCAAATACCATTAGAAAAAAGTGTGTAAAATGTTGTCAAAAAGTACTTTTATCGTAATCTTCTATAGATGTAGCCTTAATGGAAACACTAGAAGACGACGAATACAGAGCTAGATATCTAGATTATGGTTTAATCTGTCCAATACCTATTTAAAAGTTGAATTATCAAAATTAATGCCAAACTTTCATACCTCTAGTTTAGGATATTTTGAACTTTAAAAGAGGTATTTAAGTGCTTTCAAGCTTTCACTAATTAAGAGGAATAAAATAAAAAAAAATGTCCAAAAAACTATTTAGTGGTCTTGTTTTTTGTTTTTCAGGAAAACTTTCACAAACAAGCAATACACTAGAAAAATTAATTAAAAAACGTGGAGGAAAATTTTCAACAAGTATCACAAAGAAAGTTACACATTTCATTACTACACAAAAAGATTTAGAAGAACATTCTTCAAATAAAATTATTCAAGCTCTACAAAGAAAAGATAAACTTTTTATTTTAAATGAAAATTTTATTCATAAAAGTATAAAGGAAAAGAAACTTGTTGATGAAAAGGATTTTAAATTGGACATTTCACAATGTTGTTGTGATTTTGAACCGTTAAAAAAGAAAATTAAAGTTTGTGACAGTGAAAGTGAAGAAATTGTAAAATTTGATAATTTTGATACCATAATTCATTTGGAAGAATTAATGTATAATATTTTACAATATTTATCAATTAATGATATTTTACCTTTAAGAATATTAAATAAATATTTTAATAAATTAATTATTGAAAATAACAATGAAATGATAACAGATTTATTTATTGATTTTTGTAATGAAAATATCCAATCATTTATTGACTACATCACATTAGATAGATTAATAACTGGTTATGAAGATTTAGATAGAAATCAAGAAATTGAATTATTATTTATTTTTCACAAGTTAGCTCACGATTTATTTATAACACCAAAAACTTTAGATAATTTTAATAAAAATAAAAATCGTTTATTAATTACAAAAGAAAAATTAAATACTGTACAAAAGAGACAATTTACTGCTCTTCAAGTTTTAAAGAAAAAACAACAAGAAATTAATGAAAATGATTTTCTTTCACATCAATCAATTTGTAATCGTTTAATGAATAGAATTTTATTAGAAAAATATTTATTTAATAAATTTGAAAAATTTTATATCGAAAGTGACGGTAATGAAATATATGGTGGTAGACAAACACACGTTGGCGATTTAAAAAAACAGTTACAATTAACATTAAAAAATATAAATTCAGAAATTCAAGAATTAACATTTGGTCAACTTGAAAATAATATGGCTCTTAAAAAACCAGAAAAAATTACAAAATGGTTAAATAGAAATAAATTAAAAATCAATCAATATATTAGGTCTATCCATCTCAATGATGTAGATATGGACACATGTGAATGTAGTTGGTTACAACTATTTGACATTACAGAATGGATAATTATTCTGCCAGATTTACAATTTTGGAAATCTAAAGGGATGAATGATTTAAGTTTTTCAAAAATTAAACATTTTCAATTAAGATCAATTTCCTTAATAACTGGTGGTTTACCTAAAGAAGTATTAGATGGGATAATGAATAGTTATTTACCTAATTTAATTCATTTAGATTTATGGTTAGGTGTAAAAGATTATGGATTAGATTTTAATGCAAATTATTTAATAAATAATTTATTAACGAAAGAGGAGAATGGTTATTTTCCAAGTTTAGAATATTTAGGTTTAAGAAATTGTGATTTTGTTAATGAAATTATTAAACCTTTATTTGAATCATCAATTGCCAAACGTTTAAGATATATTGATTTGTCATTGGGAACGTTATGTGATGAAGGAATCGAGCAAAGCATTGAAATTTTAGAAAAATCCTTAAATTGTGATGATTTTATTTGTTTAGAGGCATTAGATTTTTCATCCAGCTACATATCAGGCGTTGTAAGAGGTCGTTTGTTGAATTTACCAATAATTATTGATGTTAGTAATAGAAGAACAGAAGAATTTGATTCTAATGAGAGATATGTCACCTTAACAGAATAAAATTCAGAATTATTTAAAGAATTATTTTTAAAAAGAAATGCTTAAAATTTGTAAGTGTGGATACACAACATTAAATGTCTCTCTTTAAAAAATTGTTACATCAATCTATATTTTCATTGTCTTGAGCCATTTCTCTAACTCTCTGATTTCTACATATTGAGTTTAATAGATAGTAAAAATTATTAAAACAACTGTAAATGAATATAGAGATTTATTTATCTTTTTAAAAATGTTTTGGGGTAAATAATAATTTAATGCAACAAGCAATTATTTGTGATATAAAAATAATCTCAACTACAATTTCGAAGAATCTGTTGTAAAAGTTTTGTGTTCCATTTTTGAACTATTTTTTATAATTACCTCTATTGTTTTTTCTATGTATGTATGTTTGTTGTAAATTCTTTTTAGTTTTTGTATTATTTTGTAAATTATTTCCAAAAGAAAAGAAATTACTGACAACTTTTCTTTCCAATTTAATTGATTTTACCAAATAATAATCCAATTTATTATTTGCAATAATTATAAATCTTGTATTTTTCTTATTTGATTCTTCTAAAGATTTATCTAAATTTACTTTTATAATATCCTTTTTATAACGAGTCCAAATACCATTTGAAATTATACTATAACGTTCACCACTTATGTTATCTTCAAATTTATCATTCTTAATTATAAATATATCAATATTATATAATTTACATATTGCCATTAATCTTCTATCCATTCTTTTACCTTTGTATAAAGATAATTTATGATTTTCAATTTCATTAAATAAATTTTCATTTTGTTGAATATAATTTAAAATATTTTCATTTGAAATTTCAATTTTTAAATACTTTGAAAATAATGTAAATAAATCATATCCTTTTATAAATTTTGAATTATCTCTTTCATCACAATTTGTTCTTGTACAATTAATTGAATATAAATAATTATCAAAATTTTCTAATGTGGGTTCATTTGTAACTTTTTTTACAATTCTATGCCATTCAACCGCTCTAACTGTTTTATCTAAAGATTCTAAAAGAGTTAAATATTCATTTACAAATTCTAAATTATTCATTTCTTCTTTTTCTTCTTTATAATTATTACACATAATTTTTAAACGTAAATCATTCAACATTAATTGCATTTCATTAATTAAATTTCTTAATTTTAACTTTCCAGAATTATCAGTAAAATCTACAGCTAAAGGTTTGAAATTTTTTGAAATTTTTGTCATATCTGAATTATATTTATTTATTAATCTTAAAATTGAATTCATTCCTAATTTAAAATCAAATGATGCTACATAACTGGAAATATTTGAGGAAAATGGTAAAAAATTAATAATTTTTTCAATTTCTAAAAGTAAAGTTAAACAATTTTCTAAATTTAGAAGTGAAGGATTTTTCAAAATGTTTTTATGTTTTAGTCTATTTTTGTTAATAACTTCGTTTAAATTATCTTCCACATTAAGAGTTTCTATATTAGTGTTATTTATAATACTATTTGCATTATCATTTCCTATTGTATTTATAGTATTACTTTTGTCGATGCTATTTATGGTGTTGTTGTCTATTTGTCGTTGTACTTTTCTAATTAAATTATCTATAATTTTTTTACAATTCTTTTTATTATCATAACCCAAAGGTAATTCAATTGGTTTAATTAAATAATTTGAATTTAAAATCCTTAATTTTTTTAATAATTTTTCTACTTGTATTTCTTCAAAATGAAAATTTAATCTATTTATCTTTTCACTAATAATTAATAACAATCTATTTGCTTCTTTTACTTCTTTTTCACATAATTTATTATTTAAATTAATATGTTTTAAAAATTGTAATTCATTTCTAATTAAAATATTACAATTTTCTTTCGATTCATCCCCTGGTTCAAAATTGAATTTTAATAAATCAATTTCCTTAATATTTAATAAATTTAAAATACGTAATTTTAATTCATTATAATCTTCAATTAATAATTTCATTAATTTTAATTGATCTGTTTCATTATCTCTATAAAAATTTGTAAATGTTTGTCTAATAAAATCTAAAATTTCAAATAATTTCTTTTCCATTTCCATTTCTTTATCATCAAATTTTGTAATTGTTTGACAACAAAAATATGGAATTTTTTTCTTTTCAAAATCTAAATTCCCACCAATAAAACAAATATAATACATTACCGGATCTTCATTCATTTCAATATCAATAATCTGTGCTTCATACTGTCTTTTAATTTTAATAACATCACCAATTGTTAACTTATTTTCATTATTTTCATCATTAATTAAAGTTGAGTTATTAATTATTTCTTGTTCATCCACCCATTCATTTGGAATATTATGATTTGAAATATATTGAATATAAACTTGTTTAGTATTTTCATTAATTTCTAATATTTTGGCTTCATGCATAAAATTTACTAAAACTTTGTCATCTACTCTTGCTTTTAACTTTCCATTAAGGTAAAACTTTTTTCTATTAAAAGTATTACATAATTTTTTTAAAATTTTTAAAAATCCATCAACATTTCTATAGGCGTCTGTGGTGTTTAAAAAACTATTTTCTTTACAAAGAATACCCAATTCGCAATGATCAAAATAGTCTAAAACAAAAGAATCTAAATTATTTTCTGAAATATTTAAAAATGGGATCATAGAATGGTCCATTACTATAGTGTGTTTAACTGTCTTAAGGATTCGATTTAATTCCTCATTTAGTTCATTGTCTAAATTACCTGAAAGTGCATAAAATGATGATAAAGCATAATATACATTTCTTTCTTGATAAAGTAATTGTAAAAGTAATGTTGTATTATTATCCTCTTCATTACAATGTGTATTATTTGGTGACAACCATTTAAATTCTCGTTTTGATAACGGTAAAAAACAATCATTTAATTGATCAACATTTTCCTTTGCAAATGATAATATATATTTTAGATAACTTTGCAAAATTTTGTCTTGATAATTATTTATAATATCTTTTAAGGAAATATCAGTTGTTACAAACACTTCACTCATTGGTCTTAATATTCTCTCTTGGTGAGCTATTACTCTTTGAAATAAATAAACTAAAATCTCCAAAACTTTTCTTGCTTCTCCTCTTTTATTTCTTTCATTAACTATGTTTTTATCCCAGCAAAAATTAGAAAAAACATTTTCTCTTAAAAGGTTAATAAATAAAAAATTACTTGGTTCATATGGAAATAATTTTGAAACTAAACCAGCAAAGTTAATTGGCTTACCAGTATTGTCAATATAGTTTTGTTCTCTTAAGAAATCTAAAGCAAATCTTAAATAATGTAAATGTTGATTATTGTTGTTTAAATTATTACTATTTCCAAAAAGAGATAACGGTAACTTAAATACAGTTTCACAATTTTTAAAAGCGTTATTTTGATAAGATTTATCATTTTTATAATTTGCTAAACTTAATGTATAGAATGTCATTAATCTTAAAGCAAAAGTAGTTGTCAAACCAAAAGCACCTTGTATATTAGGTAGAGGACTAGTTAAATATCTACATATCTTTTCCTTATTAATATTTAATAATATAACACTGCCAACATTATCAAAACCTCTTCTACCAGCTCTTCCAGCACATTGATGAAATGTTATATGATTTAGATATAATGAATCATCAGCCATTACAACACTTTTTGTAGGCATGTTAATCCCAAAAGCTAATGTACCTGTTGCAAAACAAACGGGTATTAATTTCAATCTAAATAATCTTTCTACATCTTGTAACTCATTTTCATTAATGGAATTATGATGCATTGCTATACCAAACCTTAAAGAAATATTTAATAATTTTTCTTCAGGTATTTCAACCCTTAAAGGAACATTAGAATGTTCAATATTATTTTCTTTAAACCATTTTGAAATTAATGTGTAATTAATTAAATTACGTTTTCTACTATTTCCATTCTCTGAGATTTGAATTAAAGGAATACAAATTGTATTATTGTCAAGTTGATCCATTTCAGAATTTATATTTTCTTTAATAAATGATTCAAAACGTGTCTTTTCATCATTAGTTAATTTAGATACGTTATAAGTAATAAATGAATCATTGTAATTTTCAAGAAAAAGTAATTCTTCTTCTAAACGTTGACTTTGTTGTTCATTATAAAATAGTGTTGCACCAACCACAATTAAAAATTCAATGGCTTTAATTGTTAAATTACTAATTCCAGGTTTACTAAAATGAAAAGCAATACTTGGTAATAAACCTCTTCTTTTTAAATTTAAAATCACTCTAGGGACTATATTATGTAATTTGATTGATTCCTCATTAAAACAATCGTCAAACTTATTCCTAAAATAGAAATACAATTTTTCAAAATATTGACTATTTGATTTTTGTAAATATTTTAAATGTTCAATTAAATCTTTTTTATATTTTATAAATGAAGAATATTTTAATAAACTATATTCATCATAAAGTTCATCACAATTGTTTGGGTGAAATTTCAGTAATGGATCATTACCATCTATAGTTATCTCTTTAGAAGCATCTAATAATTCTAAAATTTGTAATTTAGACATTTGAGGAATAATATCTAATGAATCATGTAATTTAATTGTAGATAAAGGATGGATTTTAACCAATTTATCTTCACCCAATATATTTAAACTATTTGGAGTAAATGTATAATATTCCAATGGTTGTAATCTTTCCAAAACCTTAAATTTACCATTGTTGTCTACTGCAGGAACAAGCTCAACTTCTGTATTGTTATTTTTACATTTAGTAATTTCAGATAACCATTGTTGAAAATGAATAGGGTTACCAATAGTAGCACTAAGTGCTATAAAAGGACAACGAATTAAAGATAAACAATGTTCCCATGTTGCACCTTGACTTTCATCACCAATATGATGAATTTCATCAAATACTACATATCTTAATAAACCCTTTCTATTATTTTCATCATTCTCAATGTTCATTGTGTTTGAATTATAATGTAATAGTAATATTTCAAAACATGCTGCATTAGTGACTAAAACTCTACAGTTATTTTCATGAATTCTTATGTCAGAAGTAAA
The DNA here is from genome assembly GCA_902984215.1 of Willaertia magna. Lineage (NCBI taxonomy): Eukaryota > Heterolobosea > Eutetramitea > Acrasida > Naegleriidae > Willaertia > Willaertia magna. Next base: position 26,769 of record CADWAF010004428.1, on the reverse strand, counting down.
CATTCCAACAATTTCTGGGTCATTGTCATCTGCTTTTCTAAATTTATTGTAAATCTCTGCATATACTTGATTACATAAGGCATTAGATGGAACTACAAATACTATTCTAGAGTGGTTATCTCTTTTTAAAAGTCTTTCAATTAAATACATTGTTATAAAAGTTTTTCCTGAAGAAGTTGGTGTAGAAACTAAAATACTTTTTTTCTTTTCATTATTTTCAATCTTATCAAAATTATAATTAATGTGATCAATCACTTCTTTTTGAAAAGGATCTGGTTTAAACTGTAAAACTGTTGTACGATTATCGTGCGATATAACTGGTGGGAAAATCATTGAATGATAATCTAAAGTTTGCATTTCAACAAATTGATAAGTTTTATAATCAAAATCAAAATTAAATATTTCTTCTTTTGCTTCCCTTAAAATACCATCTAATTCTAAAATTAGTAGTGATTGATTCTCCCTTTCAATATTTACGATCTTCTTTGCTAAATGAAAAGTAAATTTACATAATGTCATTAATTTAACAAGTCGTAATAAAAAGGAATCGCCCGCTAATGATTGAAAGATATCTTCTTTTACGTTTTTTGAATCTACATGTATCTTATAAACCATTGTACAATATTGAAGTAAACGAACAACAGTATCAGCACTCACAGGATTGGAAGAATTTATCTCACATATTTGTAATTCTAAACAATCTAAGAATGCTTCACTAATAAGTTTTAATAAACTTTCTCTATTTTGCTCTTTTTTTTCTTTGTAATATAAATCGTCCAAATATTGAATTCTAATGTTTGATATCCAACTTTCTAACATTTTATGGAGTAAATTTTGCATTAAACTCAACCTTTTTTCATTATTAGCTCTCTCTTTATCAATTGTTAATTTATCGATTTCTTCATTTTTAATGCAGCATTCATTAGCTGCTTCATCATCATTAAGATATACAACTTCATGCTTTTTTAAACTTTTAGCATATCTTGCTAACGAATACTTGTGTAGTATTTCTAAAGTAGAAGATCTACGATTATCTATTTCATTAACATCTTCCAACAATCTTCTACTTTTCCAATGAGTAGAATCTGTTTCATTAATTTGCTCTTTACTACCTTTTGTAATTTCACTAATTATTTCACTACTCTTTTCCTCTGAATAAATATTATTTGTAATTGTTTTGAAAAATACTTCATTATACAATGGATTATTTAAAGGATGTAAACAATTTTTGTTTTCACTATTATTGATACTTAACCCTTTATCGGTTTCTTTCTTATTTGGAGGAAGTTTGGCAACTAAATGATTAATACCTAATAATATTGGTTGAATAAAATCATCTTTTTTATCAATTTTAATGTAATAACTTATAAAATCTTCAATTAATGGTATATATTTCTTATCAGGTGTCCAGTCATTAATAATTTGTTGTAAATTTTTTGGTTGATGATAACAAATCAATAACCAAATTTTATAAAATAACCTTCCATCTAAAAGATCAATTAAAGAAGGTAATTGAATTCCATTTAAATATAATTCTTCCAATAAATTACCTAAATATTTATGTACTAAACTAAAAAACTCTTGTATTTCATTATTTAATGGAATAATATTATTATCTAAAAGTGAATGAGCTCTAAATGCCAATGGTACCTCAAAAGTTGTCAAACTTGTTAACAGTTGTAAAATTGCAAAGAAATAAAAGTAATTATCTTGCTGTTTCTTTTTATCAATAATAAATTTAAAAGAATGAAATAAAACACTTAAAATTATAATCTTTTCTTCATCTAAAATAAGACTATGATTCAATAACAAAGGACAACACAAGACATCTTTAATATTTCCTTCTTCTTGTCTCGTTCCAAAATACAACTCTTTTCTTAAACATTCTTCATCTAATCTTTCCTTTTCTAAAATCTTATTTTCCTCTAAAAATTTATATAAAAACTCATCCTCTCGCTTATAATTATTTCTATTAGAAACATAACCATAACAAAAATTAGATGAAAACTCTAAATGATGGACGATTGTAAACTCAAATGAACAAAATGCTCTAAATAGAAAATCATCTTTTTTTGTAACAATAAAAGCAGGAGTTTTTTCCGCTAAAAATACCTTAAATGATTTATCTGACCAATGATTAAACCAATGACATTTTTGATTTAATTTTTGTAAATGTTCAAAAAGTATAAATTTTACTAATTTTTTCCAACTTGAATTTTCTTGTTTTTCTAAAGATAAAGCAATATATTTATCTGTTATAACCTCTTCATTTTCTTCTTTATTCGTTTCATTCTTTTCTTCTTCTTCTTTTTGTTCTATAATGATTTTAGTATTTTCAGAAACTACATTTTCTTCAGTTTTATTTTCAATTTTTTTTTTTAAATCATTTGATGAAATAGTTTTTAAAGTAAAGATTGGATCATTTGAAAAAAAGATAAATTCAGGTTTCATTTGAATTTTTAGTAAATGACTTAAAAATTGTTCCAAATTATAAATTAAATGTAAAAATTGGCCACCATTATTAAAATCTATATATGGATCAATAAGACGTTCTATTAATGAATTTATTTCAATAAAATGCAAATCAGTTCCTTGACAACTGTCCAATAATTCCAATTTTCTACTTTTTAAAGTTAAACGAATGGATTTATTAAAAACATCTTCTTTAAGATAAGCATACAGCCCACCATCTGAAACACATGTTTGTTCGTTGTTTGTAGTCTCGGGATTGTTGTTATCGTCCGCATTCATCACATTCATTTTTTTTTTCGTCTTCAAAAAAAATAAGGAGTTGGTTTTTATTGGTTACAGTTACACTTAAATTTATATTTATAGGAATGTCTTTAATGAGGATTATTCCATTCAACTTTATTATTTTTAATGTTCTAACAGTTTCTGAGGCGAGGTCTTGTAGTTGCACTGAAGGGGCAACTACTGGACTAAACATAGTTTCCTCTATTGAAGCGATATTTAGTTGATACAATGAAGTTGCATCAACTAAATAGAGCATTGTTTCACTATTATTGTAAAATTTTTTTAATTCTACTTTAGTTCTTCTGTATTGATAAAACACATATATCCAATCATAACTTTACACGTAGAACATTTTCACTAATCTTTTTCAATGTCTCTTAAGATTTGAGTTCTGTGTAAGTGAATAAATGTCTATCTTTGTTTGTAATAAGAGAATTTATAATTATTTCAAAAAACAAAGTATCTTTTCTATTATTCATTATTGGTATCTAAGTTTTTTAAATGACTGGTTGTTTTTAGTTTTCTTAATTTTTTCAATAAAAAGGTTCTCAATTTTTATAATTTAAAGACTTTAATTAAACTAAGACTATATAAATCTAGTTTACAACTAATCAAGTTTTAGTTAACACTTTTGTTTTACTTTTTACTGAATTACAAAATAATATAAATAATAATCAAAATTTAAATAAACAAATAATAATAAATAATACATTTAATAATAATTCATCTAATACAATAAATTATAATTTACAAACTGATAATTATAATTTTAATAAATTTAAATATAGATATTAGTTTTAAAGAAATAATTTTAAAATTAATTAATAAAACAAAAAATGAAATTAAATTAAATGAAAATATAAAAATTGATCCTATTAATATTAATTTAATAAATTTAAAAAATAAATTATCACCAACTTTATTATATTTTATTTATAATTTATGTAATACAAATAATAATTATAATAATTATACTTTTTTAACTAATAATAAACAATTAAAATTATATAAAAAAATATGTAAATGTATTAATTTAATAAGTGAAATTACAAATTTATATAATCAAAAAAAAATTTTTTTATTAAAAATAATAAATACTATTTATTTACAAAAACATAATTTAAATGATGTAGCTAATAATAATTTATATAATATTTATCATATTTATACTTTATATAAAACTTTAAAAGAAAATTCATTTGAAAATATTAAAAATAATAAAAATAAAACAAAAGTTGACTGAATTTATAATTTTAAAAAAATTGTTAACTTTGATAGATTTTAAAGTATAATTATTTTTTTATTTATAATGAATTCTTTAAAAATTTTTATTAATAAATCATTATAATTCTTTTAATATACATTTATATAAATTATTTTGTTTAAAGTTCTAAAATAATAAAGTAATTATTAAAAATTATCATTATTTTTTATAATAAAAAAAATAATTATATTAACATTATTGAAATTTATATTTCTATAAAATTATAACAAATTTTATCTATAAATATTATTTTATTTATTGCTGTGTTTAAGTATAAAAAATTTTAATACTTTTTATTTAATATTTTACATATAGAATTTATATACTTCTAAGTTATATATTAAAACAATATTAAACTTATTATATTATTTAAGTTTAAAAAAAATATTTTAAATTATTATTTATATAAATCATACAAACTACATTATTATGTATTGTTATATTATTATCTTTAAATTTATTATCATCATTATAATAAGAAAATTTTTTAAAAATAATTATATCTTAATTAGTTTTCTTTTATTTACTATAATTATCATAATAAAAAAGTTTTTTTAATAAATTATGTAATAATTTTTATTTTTTTTAAACTATCAATTATTAATTTTTTAATAAAAAATTCATTAATTGTAACTTTAATTAATATGATATTATTTTTTATCTATTGTATTTCTTTTCTAATAATATATACACAAATATCAATTTTTTAATAACAATAAAAATCTTTTAATAAAAAATCATTTAACATAACCTAAAATAAATTACAAAATAAATAAATCTATATTATTTTTAATTAAATCTATATTTTCTTTTTATCTTTTTTTTATTTTATAAACCACTATTTTTAATATTTTTTTCTTTATTTTTCTCTTCATTTCATAAACCTAAATATTAAATAAAATTATTTTTTAATCTAATAACAATTCTTTATTAATATATCAATAATTCATTTTTAACAAATATAATCATCTTTAGATATAATATTATTTAAATTAAATAATCTAATAATTCTAAATAATTTTTATTTACCCTTAAATAATTAATAAATTTTATATTATTTTTTTTTTTTAATTTTTATTATAACTTTTATTTTTTATAATATTTTTTTATGTATTTTTTTTTTTTAAATAAACATCTTTTAAATATATTTCTATTTTCTTTAGAGTTAAATTTTAATTATTAAAAAGTAAATATAATAATTTTAATTTTGTCAACTTTAAAGTTTAATTTTTAATTAATAATGTTTATCTTTTAAAAACTTTATACTTTTTTTTAAAAACAAATATAGTATATTTTTTATTTTCAGTTATTATTGATTGGTCATAAGTAAAATAAAATATATTTAAAGTTGAATAAATTTTTAAAATATTGTATATTTCAAACAAAATATTAATAATTTTCCTGTCAATAATATAATTTTTTTTATTTTCCTTTGATCATAATTATACATTAATTAAAAACTATTTTTAGTCATTAAAAGTTTTACAAAAAAATTATAATTATTTTTTGTCTTTACTATTAAATTTTTTATTTTTTTTCTCTTAATCATCTTTAAATCACCTCCAATAATATCTTTAAATATACTATACAAAATTAAGTATTTTATTAAAGTCTTTATTAAATCAATAATAATTAATTTGTTAATTTTATATTTATGTAATTGTTTTTTAATAAATTTAATAATTTTTTCTTTATTAAAATAATTCTTAAACATTTTTTTTTAACGTCAAATTTTAATATTAAATTTTTAAATACTCTTTTTATTATATCTAAATTTTTCTTTTAAATATTTCTTAATTTTTTTCTTTTTTAATCCATTATTCATTATCAAGTTTTTTATCTATTTTTAAAAATAAATAATCACTTTCTTCACTTTCATCACTACTAAATTCACTTTCACTTTTAATTTTTCTTTTTTTATTAAAAACTTTATTTTTTTCTTTTAACAATTTAAAAATTTAATAAAAAAATAATGTTATTTAAATTATAAAAACTAATTTTAATTCTAAATAAATATTTAACCATACATCTTTTTAAATTTTGTACTTGTTTTATAGTATTTTAAAATTATTTATTTTCTTATCTAACTTTATTGTGCCTCGTTTGTATATTTTTTGGTTTTTGTAGGTTTTTAATATTAAAAGTGTATCTATTAGCTATATTATTTAAAAAACAGATTATTTTCAATAAAATTAAATTATCTTTTAATAAAAAATAAACAAAAATTTTCTTTTTAACAATATTGCCTGTTCATTTAATTGTTTGTTTATTAAAATTTTAAATAAAATTTTTATAACATAACAAAATACTTTAACTTAAAATAAAAAACATTAAAAAATACCTAAAATCATTTTTAAATTAAAGAAATTTTAACTTTAGAGAGAATATTTCTTATAAAAATAATTAATTATTCTTTTTAAACTGTGTTAAACAAGTTTTAATATTTTATTTTTTTTGTTTTTTTAAAAAAAATTTTTTAAAAAACAAAAAACTAAAATTCTCTTATCTTTCTAAAAAACTAAAATTAAAGGTTAATTCATTTTGTGTATTATAACTTTAGTGAACGCAATTTTATAGATAAATTAATGTTTACTTTTTAAAAATAACTTTAAGCGTGAAAATTATTTATAGTTGAAAAATTTTTTTTTTTTTTGTTCTAACAAAAGAAAGTGCCAAAAACTTTAGATAATTTTAATAAAAATAAAAATCGTTTATTAATTACAAAAGAAAAATTAAATACTTTACAAAAGAGACAGTTTACTGCTCTTCAAGTTTTAAAGAAAAAACAACAAAGAAATTAATGAAAATGATTTTCTTTCACATCAATCAATTTGTAATCGTTTAATGAATAGAATTTTAATAGAAAAATATTTATTTAATAAATTTAATCATTTTCATTTAGTTATATATCAGGCGTTGTAAGGGGTAGTTTGTTAAATTTACCAATAATTATTGATGCTAGCAATAGAAGAACAGAAGAATTTGATTCTAATGAGAGATATGTCACATTAACTGAATAGCAATGTTGTTGTTGCCTTAATGTAAAAAATTTTCGAAGAATACAATTATTAATATTTATTAATTAAAAATCTTTACACAATTTGAATTATATTCAGAAATATATAAATTTCCATCACAATCAATATCAATTCCCATTGGTCCTTTCACATCAAGATCAATTTCTTTAATTAATTGTAAAGTTTCATAATCTAAAATAAAAAATCTATTCGTAGCATAACTGCAAACCAATAAATGATTTGTTTTGTAATTAACAATCATTCCAGAAGGTTCAATTTCCTTAAAAGAATTTATTAACTTTCCATCTGACAATGACAATCTTGCAATTGATTTAAAATCTAAAATTGACAATAAGAAATCTTTGTTATTATCGCATAATATCATACTCCATGGTCCAATAATTTGTTCATTGTTAATAATTTCTCTTAAAATTTCACCATTTTGTTTATTTAAAATATAAATTTTATGATTACTTCTTTCAACACAATATAAATTATTGTTGTTATCCATTACCATATTTGAAATCCATGAGAAGGGTCCCTGAAATTTATTTACAAGTTCAAATACAGATAATAAATTATTATATTTATATTTATAAATAACATCACTAGAAGATCCTGCAACATATAAATCATTTTCACAATTTAAATCTAAACATAATGTTGTACATGAGATTGGAACTTTGATATCTAAAAAATGTTTTCTTGTCAAACGATGAAAAACAGAAATACCACGACCAGAAGCAATAAAAATAAATTTTTGATTGGTTTTAATGTCATATGGACATAAAATGGATTCATGTTTTAATACGTCCATTAAATTAAAATTTTCAGAATATTGTTTTTTTATAATTTTTTTATTTCTTAATTTATGAATTAAAAAGAAATTTAATTTTGAAATATCAGTAGTATTGGAACTAGTGTTGTCAGAATAACAGTAATCAAAAAGAAAAAAAGAAATATCTTGCAATTGTTTTGCCATTTTTTTTTTAATAGATGAAAATTGTGTATGGTGGGATACATTACAAACATTGTAATTAAAAAGGCGTTATTGTTACAAAAACATTAATTGATTACAATAAATATTTTATTTACATCTAAAGTAAGAACATTAAACAAGCTAATAAAACAGATAACAATGCCATTATTCCCATTGTATTACTGTTTGCACTACTGAATCTACCACCAGTAACAGTGATAATACCTTTTTGACCTCTGTTAGAGAAGTTATTATTTCTTGTTGAGAAATAATAGAATTTACCACTTGCACGCATTCTAACAAGACCTCCATTGAAATATGGACCTGTTGGTGTATTTGCTAATTTACCACAATTCTTATCATCTAATTCCATACTTGCAGTATCTGTCTTATATTTTTGTTTAAGTTGTGCCTTACTTAAACAAGTAGTGTTGTCATAAATATTTTGATTTAAGAAAGCTAATCTGTGGATTAATTCTTTATCAGCTTTACCATTTTCATTTAAGAACATTGTGTTAAATGTGAAATTTCTTGGGACGTTCATACCAGCAACATCTAATTGAACAATATTTGAACGATCTGCACGATAACCACCTTGTGCTTTATCAACTGGACCACCTTCTGCATTATTTGGTGTTCTATTTGGATTATAATCTGAACCAGTCCATTGGAAGTGAATATAATCTTCACTTCTAACAGTTAAATCACTTGGAACAAAGTCATACTCAGTTGAAGGGAATGTTTGAACAATATTACCACGTTTACCTCTAACATTTAAATTATAAATCTTTGTATATTTTGGAACATCTGTAGGTCTCTTTCTAATTTCAAATACATAACTTCTATCTTGGAAAACTCTACCATATTGATCAGTATTAACAGCTAAATGTAATTCAGTATCATATCCCCAAGTATCCCATGGATCTTGTGTAATTGGTGTTTTAGAAGCAGATGGATTATTATAATTAAAATTACTCTTTGCATCAGTAAAGAATGGCATTTCAGTTGTAGAGATATTATAACGAATACGAATGACACAATTTTCATGATGGATCTTACCATTTGCATCTTTTGGCATTTCATCAAGGAATGGAACCTTCCATTTAAAGTGAGCCATATTACCATCTTGTGTATTACCTAAATGGTTATCACGAACTGCAATTAAATTATTTGATAAACATAATGGTGCATCAACTCCTTTTGCTGGTTTTTCAACCCATTTACCAATATTAGATTCAATACATTCTTTAATATTATTATAACGTAAGAATGTATTACCATCTTTAGACCAACATTCACCTTTTGGTGCAACATTTTGTGAATTTTGTTGATAAAAATCACATAAAGTTGTATTATCAGTAAATACAGCAACATCAACCCAAGGGGAATCAGCCCAATATGGATAATAATCTCTTTCTTCAACACATTCAAAACCATATCTAGTACCACCTTCATTTTGTCTAGTATTAATTGCTTTATTACCTGGTCTTCTATCACCAATAAATAAACCCATATTACGATCACAATTCTTACATTTATAATAATTTTCATATTGTTCATGTACACCATAAACTAAATTATAATAATCATTTTCAGTAACGGTATCTGCTGCATCATCATTTGCTGTTTTTGGGATACCATCACGTACTGCATAGTAATCACCATAAACTGAATGATTACCTACAACTGTGTCATTACACATATATTGAATAATAATATTACAATAGTTGTTGTGTTCACCGCAAGAGTGTTGTGATGTCCATTCAATATGTACTTCTGAACCTTCATAATAAAACATTTTTGGTGTTTTTACTTCTGGACCACCTACAGCACGTGGACAAGCATAACCACCAGCTGCGTTATTTTGTGAATCAAATAAACGATTAGCATTTCTTCTATTTGCATCTCTTTCACAATTTCTGTCATTACTTCCTCTTGGACTGTGCATATAGATATCAGCTCTTGCTAATTGAAGACATAGAGCAAGAACTGCAATGAGGAAAACAGTTAGTAATTTAGTTCTACTCATTATTAGCTGTTTTTATTATTGGTTTGTTCTTTTTTTTTATGTGGATGATTCGTTCAAGGTGAAAGCGAAGCTCGACTTTTGAAGGGTGAAAAGTGTTGATGGTTGATAATAGTGGTGGGATGATTGGATATTGCTTTTGGATTTTGATCCGTAGATGATGAAGAATCACTCATTACAAAAGATAGCACTTGATTTTAGATAAGGTCAATCATTAAGAAGGCTAGCTTTGGTAAACTCTTATCAGAAATTGTCAAGAAAAAAGTGTGAACTGGAGATTTTAAAAAAGAAACGAATCGTTAAACGAGATTCAAAATTAATAATTATCCTATTCATTCTTAGGTTATTTAATTCTCGTAGTTATTGTAAAATGTTTGTGTTGGTTGTGCTTTGTATAAATAAAACTAAAATTCTTGATTAATTTTAAAAAATTCCGAGGAGAAGATGTTGTCATTAAAAAACAATGTTAATCAACCCATTTTTTTGCCTTAATAAATTATAATTTGGGTAGCGCGGTAAAAATTTGGTCGGTTTTAAAAATTATATTTTAAAAAATTATATTTCAAAAAATTTATTTTTTGAATAAAATATTTTTTAAATAACAACTATTAAGAAAATTTTGTTTTTGTAAACTTACATAGAGTACCCAGTTTTTTTAATTACAATGTTTGCAATGTATCCCACCATACACAATTTTCATCTATTAAAAAAAAATGACAAAACAATTACAAGATATTTCTTTTATTCTTTTTGATTATTGTTATTCTGACAGCGCAAGTTCCAATACTACTGATATTTCACAATTAAATTCCTTTTTAATTCATAAATTAAGAAATAAAAAAACCACAAAAAAACAATATTCTGAAAATTTTAATTTAATTGATACTTTACAACATGAATCTATTCCATGGCCATATGACATTAAAACCAATTAAAAATTTATTTTTATTGCTTCTGGTCGTGGTATTTCTGTTTTTCATCGTTTGACAAGAAAATATTTGTTAGATATCAATGTTCCAATCCCACATAGTAGTGGTTGTACAACATTATGTTTAGATCCAAATTATGAAAATGATTTATATGTTGCAGGATCTTCTAGTGATATTATTTATAAATATAGATATAATAATTTATTATCTGTACTTGAACTTGTAAATAAATTTCAGGGACCATTCCCGTGGATTTCAAATATGGTAATGGATAACAATAATAATTTATATTGTGTTGACAGAAGTAATTATAAAATTTTTATTTTAAATAAACAAAATGGTGAAATTTTAAGAGAAATTATTAACAATGAACAAATTATTGGACCATGGAGTATGGTCTTATGCGATAACAACAAAGATTTCTTAGTGGCGAGTTTAGATAATAAGTCAATTGCAAGATTGTCATTGTCAGAAGGAAAGTTAATAAATTCTTTTAAGGAAATTGAACCTACTGGAATGATTGTTAATTACAAAACAAATCATTTATTGGTTTGTAGTTATGAAACGAATAGATTTTTTATTATAGATTATGAAACTTTACAATTAATTAAAGAAATTGATCTTGGTGTGAAAGGACCAATGGGAATTGATATTGATTGTGACGGAAATTTATATATTTCTGAAAATATGTCAAATTGTGTAAAGATTTTTAATTAACAAATATTATTAATTATTATATTATTGAACAAATATTAATTTTTACTCAAGAAAAATAAATTTACAATTTCCTGCTTAATCTAGCCTGCTTTTTCAAACATGAAGTTCATCATTGATCCATCCGATAATAGATTACAACAATTCTTCACAGAAAACAACAAAAAAAAAATTAAAAAAAAAAAAGATCTTGTAAAGACAACAACAATGCCAAGTCTACTACTTGAAACACTTCAACAAGAAAAGATCGGCACTCTATTCAATAAACAAGAATACAGTGATCTCTCAATCCAAACAATAAATGGTAAAAGTTATCACGTTTTAAAAGCTTTATTAATCTCGTATAGTCCAGTATTTGAAGAAATGTTTTTAAAGAATGACAATAACGACAATAATGCCACTACTGTAACCGAGATTGCAGAATGTTTAACTTTAGATAAAATTGTAACAAATATCGCTTTAGAAATGTTCTTAAAAGTTGTTTATTTCGGAAAAATAACAAATTATACTTTAGATAACTATATTGATCTACTTTTATTTGCTCATCAATATAAGATGAAAGAAATGGAAGAAAAATGTGCTTATGTCTTTAAAGAAATGGAAGAAGAAAGATATTCAGAAGAAAATTATAGTCAATTATTAGAAAAGATTGAAAAATATAATAAAGATGAAAGTCATTGGTTTATTGAAATTAAAAAAAGTTTAATGGTTATGATTACTTTAAATTTTGATGAATTTAAAAAGTCAAAAGATTTTTATGTCATGTCACTAAAAGATTTTTTAATTTTATTAGAAATTGATATTTATTGTACTTCTGAAGATGAAGTATTTGAAGCTGCAATGCAATGGATTAAATATGATTATGAAAATAGAATACAATTTATTGATGAAATCTTAAAGAGAATTGATTTATGTGATTTAGATAAAGTTTTATTAAGTAATTTAGATAAACATCCAATTTGTGAAAAGAGTACTATTTTACCTACTTTATTATTACGAGCAATGAAGTTAATTATTAATCCTGCATTATCTGAAACATTTGGTGTTAAGAAAAGAAGACATACAAGATTGACATTAAGATTTACAACTTTGGGTTGTACAGGACAAACTATACCAAGTGATTTATCTTCTTATAAAGGAAAGAAGTACTTGGAAGATGTCACAATTAAAAATGGTTATCAATTCTTTACAGTTCCATTCACAGGAAAGTTTAAAATTACAGCCTGTGGGGCTGCAGGTGGAAAGAATACACATTGTTCAAATGGTTCTAGAGAAGGATATGGCGCAAAGGTTTACGGTGAGTTTAGATTAACTAAGGGAGATGTGTTAAAGATTTTAGTTGGACAAAAAGGTGAAAATTGTGTTGGAAGTACTGGTGGCGGAGGTAAGTGAGATTTTTGAGACTTTTAAAATTGACTTTATGTTATTTAATTAACGTATTTATTTTGTAATGAATTTGTGTTGTAATAATGTAGGTGCTGGAGGAGGCGGTGGTACATTTGTTGTATTAAGAAAGGGTAATAAGCCATTAATTATTGGGGCTGGAGGAAATGGTCAGAATTGGGCTAGCTGGACTACGAATGGACCAGGAGGTCAAGTTCCAGTACAAGATCAAGAAGAAACTCAACCAACTTCTAATTCACTTCCAGGAACAAGAGGTGGAGGTGGTGGTGGATTTAAATATAATGGACCAAGTGGTGACAGTTGTAATGGTGGTCACAGTTTCATGAATGGTGGAAAGGGAGGAAAGATGACTTCATCTAGTGGTGGAAATGGTGGATTTGGTGGAGGAGGTGGTTGTTACCATGAAGGTGGAGGAGGTGGTGGATATATTGGTGGAAAAGCATGTCCACAAAACACTTACAACACTACTTATCCTGGTTATGGAGCTATTTCTTTTAATTGTGGAGAAAATCAAGAGAATGTTGGAGATTGGAATAGTGCTGATGGTTGGGTTGAAATTCAGTCATAAAAAATATTGTAATAACAACAGTTCATAAACTTGGTGGCCAAGTAAGTGAGACGATTTTTGAATGGTTTATAAAATTAATGTTTTTATTTTGTAATGATGATGCAGCTTTTTTTTGGTGGTACAATCGTTGTGTTTAAAAAAGGGAATAAGCCACTAATCATTGCTGCAAGTTGGATTTACTACTTTTAGCATTACTGTAATAAATAATCAAATTACCTTCACTGTCAACGATTGGGTCTCTATTCAACCAGTTAGTAAGTTCTTCGAAGATTGAATCATAATTCCAATTTGCCTTAACATACAACTTTTCAAAGAAACCTAACATTATATTAAAATCACGGTCAGTAAATCCCCTTCCAAAGAGGTGTATGTGAGCAACTAAAAGATACCTTAATATATAACTTGTCGTAGAACCATATTGCTTTTTTATACTTTGATATAAATTGTACATTTCCTCATCTGTAGACACTTCTTCATTGCTTAGTTTTAAATAACTGGTCAAGTAGTTGAACACTTGAGCTGTTATGTGGTGATTGTGGTCAAAAACTTTGCCCATATACTTGTTATGTATTGGGTCTTCATCGTTTTTTGGTTTTCGACAGAAATTGTTAGGCTTGATTGAAAAACTGTTGTGTGTTAATAAGTAATCTAATTCATCTTTGCTTAACTTTCTTTGTAACTGTTCATCTACTCTGTTCTTAACATCAGCCACCTTTTGTGTGGTTTCCTTTTCCCATTGCAGTAATGTTTCATGGTCAATTTCACTTTTTAATTTGTTGTAATTAACTTTTTTTGCTTCTTCATGAGATGAAAATGTTAATTTATGATAATTTAATACTTTGTGGATCATTCTGTCCTCAAAGTTAAAGATTTTTAATAATTGGTTAATGCTTTGATCACAAAATCCTACCATGAAACCAGAATTATCATTCGAATCATGAACCTTGTAAGGAATATGATCCATATCTAAAACAAAACTTGTAATATCCTCGGTACTAATATTTTTATATCTAAAAAGTACTTGCCTCAAATCATTTTGTAATTCAGTAAAACAATGGTTGTACCTAATAATTTGACGCCCTATACGTCTATTTTCATTTAAGTATATTTCGTTATTAATAATGGTATAGTTTGGTGTTCTAACTATTGTCTTTTCATCTGAATCTTCCTTAATTTCTTTTTCTTTATTAGAATTATGTAAACGTGGATAATATTTTATATCCCAAAAGCCATTTAAGTGTGACTTAAAGTAAATCGGATAATAATTATCTAAGTTTGTAACAAAAGAACGAATGTCACACTTAAATTTACCATTAACCTTTTCCTCAAAATTTTTATCTAAAACACTTCTTACAGTTAACCAAATATTAATTGTATCTTCCAAAGAGTTACCCATAAAACTATTGACAATACAATATACAATTCTATTTAAGGGAGAAGTGTAATGTAAAAAATCTGCCTCCAATTTGAATATTTTTCTAAAATTTTCAATAAGAAAATCATTCTTAATGTCTACTGATAAAAAATTATCTGTAGATTTAGGATTAGAATCTAAATCAAACAAATTATTAGAATGACTTAATATTTTTTCTTTTAAAGAGGGCAGATCTAAAAAATTATTAAAATTAAATTCATCAATCTTGTTATTATGATAAGTTTTTAATTTAGTCAACTGAATACTAGGTTCTTTAGTAAATGTTGGAATTTTTATAAGATTCCTTCGATAAGAAAATATTAATTCATTATTTTCGTTAACTTTTTTCTCAATTACTATACTTTGTAACTCATTTAAATTATAATTTGTTTTAATATAGTGTAAAATTTCTTTTTCAGTAAAATATCTGTTTTCCTTGACCAACAAATTCACCACTTTTTCTTCAGTGGTTGGTTTTGTCTGTCTAAAGAATTTTGTAATGTTTTTGAGGTATGAATTAAAATCAATAAATTCAAAAATACTATGTTCTTTAGGATTATCTGTGTCTAAATAGTTAATATTGCATAAAGCATTTGTTGCTTTGTTGTTATTTTGATATTGAATAGACATTGTTTTTAAATGTTGTTGACATTCGTCAAGACATATTATATCTTCGTCGTCACCATCAATAATTATAGGTTCTATTTGGGCAAACTTTGTTTCTAAATATTGTTGACATTTTTCAATTAATTTCTTATGAAATTCGTATTTAATCCAGGCATAAAAAGTACTATTAGGTACTCCTAAAGATTTAATTAAAGAGTCATTTTTAACATGTTTTTTACTTGACCTATGATAGGCAACAAGTGTGCAATTGTAAAGAACTGATAAATTTGCCCACTTTTTTTCTTTGCCTTCCTTTATTTCATCATAAATATTATCAATATAATGATAATCTATTGTTATTTCACCATTATTCAGTAACTGGTGGTATTCTTTGTGGAAGGGACATTCCGCTTTTAAGTGCTTACAATGTTTGTTTTGCCTTCCTTTATTTGTTGACGTGTTTTCGATACCACACAATTCCTCAGAGGGAATTCCATTCTCGAGGGATTCCTTTTTGGCTTGTTTGACTTTATCGTTATTTGGATTGTTGTTTGGTCTTTTGCTCATTTGGTAAAAATTACAAAGATTTAATGATAAATAGTTTTAATGGAATTATTGGATGTGAAACTAATAGTGTTAAATAACTTTAATAAAATTTCAATAATTAATATTAATTTGTTGTATTTTTGAAGTACGGGTTTGAAAGAGGCGATTAAACTGAGGCAATGAGTAAATGTATTTAATTTTAAATGAATGTAATTGAAAATAACTTGTACGGAGAGTGATAAGTGTTGTTAATGTGCTTGTACTTAGTAGATTTGTTTTAATTTTTTAATTGATTGAAAAACAATTTACTGACCCAAATTAAATAGTTTACTCAGTGATGTAAAAAAGTTGATGGTTATTAATACTACAATTTTACATCGATGATGTAAAAGAGTTGATAAGTTAATATTTTACATCAATAGGTACGCATCAAGACTAATTCCTTCCGAAATGCACTTCTTCCAATTTAAAAAAAAAATAAAAAAAAAAATTTGTAAAATTTGGCGCCAAAAAAATAGTAATCATATTGGTTTTTAAAGAGGTAATTTATTACATTCCAACTCTTGAAGATTGTTTAAATTTAAGAGTTATAACTAATGCAGGAATTTTAGAGTTAAATTTTACCAAAAGTAATAACAATTATTTGATTTGTGATGTTGGTGGTCATAGAAACTCAAGAAAAAAGTGGATTTATTTAATGGATGAAGTTAATATTGTAATATTTACAGTTTCCTTAAAAAATTTTTATTTAAAATGTTATGAAGACGATAAAACAAATAGATTGGAAGAATCTTTATTATTATTTAATGAAATTTATTGTAATGATAGACTAGTGAATGCAAAGAAAATATTATTATTTACAAAAGTTGATTTATTTATTGAGAAGATTAAACAAGGTACTTTTATAAATAAATATTTTGATGGATTCATTGGAGATAAATATAATCCAGAACACGTCTTTGAATTTATTTTAAATTTATTTAAGTATAACTTTATTTAAAAATAAAATAGATAGCAACAGTGACAGTAATAAAAAGTTAGAATATCATATTGTAAATTTAACGGATATTAAAGAGGCAGAAGAATGTTTTGATTGTATATTAAGTGGAAAAAATCAATTTGTTAGTAAATTGTTATTTTCTTGTAAAATGCAATCAAAATTACAAAATAATTTATTTAACAAAGCTAAAAAACAAAATTTAATTGATTTAATAATTACTTTCCCATAAACGTATCAGCTTAATATCATTGTCAATTCATTGAGCTGGCAATTCAGAAGGCGCTGTTTTCGAACACAAAGTTAACATAAAGAAAACTTTGTTCACTACAACAGTTAAATTACAAAACAAAGATACGAACAGAGAATACGTAAAGAGAATAACTGTTGGTTGCATTTAAAAAAAATGGAACATTTTCTTTCCACAGATATTCTCTTTCTTATTGTCGGATACTTTGATAATATTAAGGATTATTTCAATTTATTGCAAATTAATAGACATGTTTATTATAATATATTAAGTAATTGCAAAATAGTGTTAAGAAGTGAATTATTTAAAAAAACAGCAATATCTTTGTCCAAAAATTTACCAAGTTATTTATTTAAAATTGAAAAGTTATGTTTGGATAATTGTAATGAAAATTATAATTTGTTAAAAAAATTTACAAATTTAAAAACTTTATTTTTTAACATTCCTAATTTGAAATATTAGAAAGTAATATACAATTACATACATTATCAAATTTAAAACAGTTAAAAAGTTTATTTTTATTTGATTGTAGTTTTAGTGACGATTGTTTAAAGGAATTAAATAATTTGGTGAAATTACAAATTTTTTTACCTAAAAAAGAAATTACTGGTGAATGTTTACAATATTTTCCTTTTTTAACGTTTTTAAAAATAAGACACGGCTCAGTTGGTGAAAATTTTCAAAAATTTATGGAAAACTTAATTAATTTGAAAGAATTAAGTTTAAATATTAAAAACATTAAAAACACTAATTTTTTACAAAAATTAACTCATTTACAAAACCTTGCGCTTGACGTTTGGGGAATGGAAATTGTAGAAAGTGATTTTTATAATTTAACTAATTTACAAAAACTTTCTATTTTTGGAAATGGAATACTGAATAGTTGTTTTAATTTTTTAAATAATTTGGATGAGCTAGAATGTAATTTACAAAATATAATCAATATTGACAGTATTAAAAAAATTAAAAACGTAAAAATAAATACCTGTTATGGAACAAATATATCAATTACTAATATAGAAGAATGTTTAGAACAATTAACAAATATAGTAGAATTTAGTGTTAATAATTACAAATTTACAGGAAAATATTTAGAAAATAACTTTTATTTAACAAAATTAAATATTGCTAACACTCAAGTAAAAGATGAATCTTTGATGAGTTTAAAGAAATTAAAGAGATTAGATATTTCTAATTGTAAATATATTATAGGTGAATGTTTACAAAATATGATTTATTTAGAAGAATTAAATGCTGATAATACAAATATTGAGGAGAAATATTTAGACAGTTTAAATAAATTAAAAGTTTTAAATTTATCTAATTGTAAGAATATTACTGGAAAAGGTTTACAAAAATTAACAAAATTAGAAACACTTTATATTAATAGTACAAATATAACAGATAAATATTTATTAAATTTAAATCAGTTAATTTATCTTTACATGTCAGAATGCAGAAATATTATAGGGGAATGTTTATTATTTTTACCAAAATTGGAATCTCTTGATTGTGGTAAAACTATTGTAAAAGATGAATATTTAATTAACTTAAAGTTACTTGTCCTTGGAGATTAATCATTGTAAAAGTGTTACTGGTGAATGTTTTTTATATTTGCTTCGTTTAGAATATTTAAATGTAAATAACACATATATTAAAGAAGAATATTTAATGAATTTAACAAAACTGAAAGAAATTAATATTGAGAATTGTCCAAATATAATTAAAGGTCAATTTTTTTTGAAAATGAAGAAATTACAACTTGTGGAGACAACATATTGCGCTTTTAGGGAGAAATTGATTTATGATGAAAGGAATTGAAAATGGAAAAACTTTGGTAGAAATAGCAAAATTTTGCTAAAGTAAAATCAAAAGATGAATAATTTTGATTACAATTTTTGTAATCTATTCACATTGTAAATTTATTACTGTTTATTGCATTTACAAAATTTAACAATAATATAAATATTAAAATCCCTCATAATTGAACAACAACTTGGCAATTAAGGGATAATCATTTTCTAATAAATATTTAACTGTTCTTCCCTTATTATCTTGTTGATCTAATGCAAGGCCATAATCTTTAATTAAACAATATGCTAAGCTAGCTTTACTTGAATCTTTTACTAAACAACATGTATGCAAAAGAGTTTCACCATAATCGTTTTTTGTGTATAATAATTTTGGAGTTTTTTCAATAATTTTTAAAATACAACGATTGTCAATAGTTTTAAATTTACTAATTAATAATTGACATAAATTATTTCCTTCATGATTAATAGATAAAATTTCTTCTGAGGTAAATAGATTAAACCATTCCATTAATAAATATGTTTCATTGTTAGATAAATGTACTATAAAAGGTAATTCAAATATTTGATTGGTTTTTGAAAATGTATAAATTGGATGTAATAACATTTTCTTAATTATTTCTTCACCATAAGTTTTAAATAATACACATAAAAAATATTCAACAAATTTAATATTGTTAATTTTAAAAGATAAAAGTTGAACTAAATTAAATAAAAATTGCTCATCCTTAATTGGTAATGAACTTAATAAGGTAGGAAGTAACTCTACTGATTCGTTATTTAAAATTTGATATATTTCTAACATTTGTTTTTCATATGAATATCCATATTTAACTAAATTTAAAAAGAATTCATCAATATTAGGTTTAAATTTATGTAAATCTTTTTTTAAAACATTAAATAATCTTCCATTTTGATATTCATTAGTTAAATAAATTAAGTATTGTAATAAACATAAATATTCACGTAATTCAAAATTTACGTCACCAAAACTAATTTGTTCCACTAATAAATAATTATTTTGTATCCAATATTCTAACAACCACTTTTTCATTTTCACATCCAGTGATCCTTTTTTAAATAAAAATGTGTGAAGTGCATCATATAAATTATTGTCAACATTATTGTAATAACAAGAATGAGTTAATTTTATCCAATCTTCTTTTCTTAAATCATGCCCAAAAGTAAAGTTAACTTCTATATTTCTGCCACCATTGATATTATTAGAGAAATAAACTAATTTTTCACCTGTAGTTGGATTATTTCTAATGAACGTAAAAGAATCTTTAACAATATCAAATTCATTTTCAAATACATATTGAATAAAATTTTCTTCTAAACTTTCAAGCTCGTTATTGAAAGTTGGAAATACATTAATTCTGACCAAGTTTTCAAAGTCACTGAATTGGGGTGACTGAAGTATTGTTGAAACAAAGTTGATCCCAGAAGTTATGAAGAATAAATTTACTTCTTTTACGCTATTACTTAAATCCTTTAGTACAAAATATTGTGGATCGTATATATTCAAATTTAAAATTGTAATGGTTGTTAAGTTTTGTAAATTGGTTAACATTGATTCTAATACATTTTTTAATGTATATCGATTTAATAAATTATTGCATAATTGTATACTTTTAATTGTTTTATTGTTTCCAATAAAATCGTCTATGTGATCACAATAATCTTTAAAATAATAGTAGTCATTGTTTCGGTGGTTCATTACTTCTATAAAAGGTACTGTATGTGAATATTTTGTAAAACTTTCTTTAGCATTGTCGTCAAAATAAAACTGACTATGTTGAGATTGAGGAGAAGTCACAAAAACTTCTTGTTCCTCATTTACATCATTAGCTAATTCGTTTTCTAAATTATCTAAATCCATACTGGATAATTCAAATATATTTAAAGAATTCATGTCAATTTCTTTTTTTAATTCATTCTTTTCAATCACTCTTTCTTCACTGTCATTACTCATATTTACAGCATCTCCCCTTAATGGTTTTTCATTAGTAAAGACACTTGGTGTAGCTCCAAAGTCAAAACATTGAGTAGGGTCAGTTATACCAAAAGAAAAACTGGGATATTGTTGTTGCTGTTGTTGAATTTCTTGAGGAATAAAATGAATATTTTGTTGATCAGTGACAGATGGCATATATTCTGAAAAATGTCCATCATATAAATTGACATAGTCAACTTGTAATAGATTTTCAATGAAATGACGTTCATTATCATGTTCTAATATATTTTCTTTATACTCTGAATAAATTCTTTGTTGTTTTAATAATGTAATTAAATTCCATAATTTTCCTTTCTGTTTATTTTCAGAAATATCATTTTTAATAATAAAATTTAAATCTAAATGATCTAATGTCAGTAATTTTAATTTCATTCTCAAATTAAATTCTTTATTAATTAATCTCATCTTATGAAAAGTGATTAATGAATTATCTATTGTAAATTTACATTCTTCTTTTACACCACTTGGTTCAATTAAGTATTTAAAAATATCAAAAAGTTTTTCTTCTTTAATCTCATCTCTTTGTTTATCATTATTATTGTAATTATTATCAATTGTTGGAGATTGTAAATTATTGGAATCACTAAAATTTTTATTTTGTAATAGTTTTGTTTCAATAGTTTTCTTAATCTCCAGTTTATCGTTTTGTAAATAAGTGTTTGAATAAGTTGGAATAAAACTAATAATTTCATATTTTAAATCTAACGTTAAATCTTTTAACTTATTTAAAACTAAATTATTTTCAATTTTTTTATTCTTTTCATGTTGTGAAATCCAAACTTTAACCAATGGTTCAACATTTTTGTAACGATTGGCAATTTCCTGATTGGTCATTTGTTTAAATCTTTGTTTTTCATAATATTCCTTTAAAACCTCTTTCAGTGCAGATTTATCTTTTGCTGGGCGATTTGGTGATTTTCTTATATCTTTTCTTACACCTCCAATTGTTTTTCTTGCTGTTTGTTTTGTTCTGGCCTATTTCATCATTTCCGATGATAATTTGATTAACAAAAACGAAATGTTACTTGCAGCTTACCATATTATTGACAATTTTTTTTTAAATATTTTTTTTTATTTTTAATTTTATTTCAAAACAAACGCGTTTACAATAATCTCCTTAAAATTAATTATTCTCCCTTTTCCATCATTGTTGATAATTCTTCTGCTCTTTTACCAACTTGTAAAAACCACTTTGAATTTTTCATTTCTTTAGCAGCTGTTGTAAAATCTTCCTTTTCAATAGCAGCAATCATTTTCTTAAAATTTAATAATTTTGTGACACCTAAATTAAAACACATATCAATTAAAACTGCTTGTCTAACATTATTTAAATTATTAAAATTAGAAACAATAGTTTGAGCTCCTTCATAAGCTATTTTAAAATCTTTTTCAAATAATTCTTCGGCTTGTTCTTTTGTAATTATTTCTGGAAATGTTTCATTTGTTGTAATTAAATGGCCATATCCAATAGTATCATATCCTAAACTATCTTTATAAACGTGTAACACTAATCCTTCGTGTCTTTTAATCATTTCTTTTGCTTCCATTTTTTTTGTTTTTAATTTCTTACACAAAGATATTACAAAAATTTACAATAAAAGTTTACAATGCAAGTAATTTAATTAAAGTACATTGATACATCTGTTAGATTTACATTCTTTAAAGTTTTAAATAAATTATTTTGTGATACATAATAACCACTATTTAAAAGTAATGAGTGACTAATAAATTGGCCTTGGCCACTTAGAATACAATTTAAACATTCTTCTGCTTCTTCCACATCCGTTAAATTTACAACGTGATATTTAAATTTTTTAACTTTACTTCTAAATAAATTTAAAATAAATTCAAAGACATGTTCAGGATTATATTTATCACCTTTAAATCCATCAAAATATTTATTTATAAAAGTACCTTGTTTAATCTTCTCAATAAATAAATCAACTTTTGTAAATAATACAATTTTCCTTATATCTATAAAACGATTACTGTTAAATATTTCATCAAACAATAATAAAGATTCTTTCAATCTATTTGTTGAATCATCTTCATAACATTTCATATAAAAATCATTTAATGGAATTGTAAAGATAATCATATTAATATTATCCATAATATGGATCCATTTTCTTCTTTCATTTCTCATTCCACCAACATCTGTGACATTGTACGCTTTATCATTTTCTTGGAAATGTAGTTCTACTATTCCTGTAGTTTTTACTCTTGCGTTTAAACAATCTTTAAAGACAGGAAGGTAATTTGATTGGTCTTGAATTCTATTAAAATTTTTCATAAAGTATTCAATATTTAAATCAAAGTTTTGATGGTTGTCAGCAATCAATAATTTTTGTAAACTTGGTTCATTATATATTTTTAAAACCATTTCAGAAAAATCTTTATCCCAAAACTTTTCTGTTGCAAGTAACATTTCACCGTGATCAGCCAAATTAATAAACTTTTTAATTTGTTCATAATTTAAAAATAATTTTTCTTCACTCACATTTGAATTTTTATTTTTAATTTCTTCAATTAACTTAAATAAAGATAAAACAATATTTGAATAAATAACTCCTTTAAATCCTTCTAATTCTTCTGGAGAATAATGAACTCTTTTTAAATGTGCAAATAATTTAAATAGTGTACTTTTACCGGATTGTAAGGTACCTAATAGAACTATTTTATTTTCTTGTAATAATTCTGTTTGGTGGTGATGTTGTTGTTGTGTATTATCATCTTCTGATTCAAAACTATCTTGATGAAAACTTTGGAATATTTTGAATGGATTGAAAATTGGCATGACGTATTTTTTTCTCTGAGTTTCATCTATGTCAGCGTCACGAACATGTGTTAAAAAAAAGTTCGTTTGTGAACTGGGAAGTTTACAAAATCATAATGACGGATAAAATAATAAAGCTTAATAATTATTAAGCAACTACTTTAAAAATTATGAATATCAAAATTACCACACAAAAAACAATCAAGTTCATCTGTTGTTTTAGGTAATTAACAAATGATACTTCTTTGTTTCCTTTTGTAACTATTTCATTATTGCCTTGTTCTTTGACAACCTTTTCTTCACTTAATTCCTTAATCACTTTTATCGCTTTCTTTTCTTCTTGTAGTAGTATTTGTTTCGTTACTGGTCTTAATATTTCTTTTATAGTTTTTCCATTTTCAATTCTTTTCTTTATTTCACTAATGGCACTCTCGTTAAATATATCTATAAAAGTAATCTTCTTGTTTTTTAATAAAAATTGTCCATTAATAATATTTGGACAATTTTTAATGCACAATTCTTTAAGTGTTACTAAATGTATTAAATATTCTTCTTTAATATTTGTATCGTTAATATATAAATGTTGTAAATTATTCAAATGAAGTAAACATTCTCCAGTTATAAATTTACAATGTGATACATCGAGATGAGTCAATTGTTTTAATTTTATTAAGCATTCATCTCTGATGTTGGTTTGACTAACATAAAGTTTTGTTAATGTTGTTAAATTTTTTAAATAATCACCTGTAATATTACAACAACTAAAATACAAAATTTTTAATTGCTTGAAATTTGTTAAATATTTCTCTGGAACATTTGTTTCTGAAAGACGTAATTCTGTTAAATTTTTCATAAAATTTTTTTGTAAACATTCTCCAGTTATATTTTTACATTTTATTAAACTTAATCGTTTTAATTTATTTAAATTCAAAATATATTTATCATTTATTTGAGTTCCCATAACAAATAATTTAGTTAAATTTAAATTATTTCCTAAATATTTTCCAGTAATATTATAAACATAAGGAGCATTAAATTTTACAATATTTGTAAAGTTTTCTAAATCTTTTTCAACAAAACTTTTAGGAACAGTTCTTATTTTTATTCTTTTTAAATTTTTAATTCTGTTAATATTTGCAATATTTTCTAATTCACAATCTAATTCTTCTAAATTAATTAAATAATCAAAACAATTATCTAGTAATCCATCTCCAGATATAGTAAGCTTTTGTAAATTTTTTAAATTATAAAAATCATTTTCATCAATTTCTCTAATATAATTAATATCCAATATCTTTAAATTAATACATTTTCTTAAAAAAGTAGTACTTGTAAAAATGGTGAATACACACAATTCCGTTAAATTTTGTAAATTTACAATATATTCTAAAGCATTTGAATTTCCAAAACATTCAGAGTGTAAAAAAGTTAAATTTGGAAAGTTTTGTAAACATTCACCTGCAATCATCACCTTACCAAATAACTGTAATGTCGTTAAATTTTTTAATTCTTTTAAACAATCATCAGTAAAACAACAACCTTTATCTAAATTTAAAACTTTTAATTGTTTTAAATTAGATAATGTATTTAATTGTAAAATACCATTTTTAATGTAAAGTTCTTCTAAATTAAGCATATTTGTAAATATAAAATCTTCTGGTAAATTTTTAATCTTTAAACTTTTTAAAAGTCTAAATTCATTTAATAAACTGAAATCATTTCCGTTCTTTTTAAGATTTAATCTTTTAATTTTAAATAAATATTTAGGGAAATTTTTAGTTAAAACTATTTTTTTCTTTTGAAATAGTTCACTATCAAATATAATTTTATTGTTTTCGTTATTAGCTAAAACATTGTGGTAAACAAATTTATTAATTTGTAATAAATAAAGAAAATCTTTAACATCATCCAAGTACTTTCCAATTACTGGGGGGATGTCTACGGAAAGAAAATGCTCCATTTTTTTTTGTTAAAAACAAATCTAAACGCTTGAGCAAAAAGTTTACAACGATCAAAAACCTCTTTAAAGAAAAAATTTATAAATAAATTGTAAAGTTAGTTTTTCCTTAATTGAGTAGTTGCGTTAAGAAGTAAAATTATACTAAATAAGGAACAGGAATCAAAATTAAAGAAAAATTCATAAATATATAAAAACAAATCTGTCACCTATAATTAGATGATTAAAATCACTTTAAAACACATGACAAATATACCAAAGATTAAACCCAACAAAATCAAAAAAAACAATTAAAATGAAAAGAACAATCTTAACTTTAGCATTCGTGGCAATTATTGGTGTTGTCTTTGCATTAGCTGGTGGTGAAGAAGCTGCATTTGGTGGTTTCCCTGGTGCAAATGGTTACAATGTCAATGGATTAAACTATTATGGTGGTCAAGGCACAAATTTTGGAACAAACGCAGCCAATTACAATAATTACAACCAAAACACACAAGCTTACAATAATTATGCAGCAAGTCAATATTATAATCCAGTAACTTATGGTGGATTCCCTTATGGCGGTTTCGGTGCAGGATTTGGTGGATATGCTTAGGATTCCAATTGGTTCATATAAAAAAAAATAATATTAAATCAATAAAATTGTAAAAACGCACATTAAATCGTGTAATAATTTTTTTTTGTAAAGTGTTGTTCAATTTTTCTTCTAAATTGTACATTTAAGCGAAGATTAACAAAAT
>CADWAF010004426.1:0-16137 GCA_902984215.1 Willaertia magna | reverse complement strand
AATAATAAAAACGAACAACAGCAAGAACCCACAAGGCTAAGCAATAGTTCTGCCCTTCACGCTAAGGTTTCCGGAAAGAAAACGAAAAAGAAAAAGAAGCGTGGAAAAAAATTTATTGCTCTAGAAGACGAGGAAGAAAGTGAAGATGAACAAGAAGGAGATGAAGAAGTAGAGGAAGAACAAGGGTTAAGTCATGTTTCTTCTGAAGATAGTTTAAAAAACGTTAGTAGTTCACAAAACTTACTTTCAGAAAGTGATAGTTTTAAAGATGAACATAGACTTCATAGTCAAATCATTAAAAACACTGTTCGTATGGAAGAGATTCTACAAATTGAAAAGATGGATAAACGTTATGGACGTAAAGTAATGGTCTTTTTAACAATTATAGGAATGATTTGTGGATTTGTTAATTTTCTTCATGAAATTATTATTAAATACATGGTACAAGGTAAATTTGATATATTAGATAGTGTAGATCCAGGTAGACAAGATCATAAGAGAGGAATATTTGCTTGGATGGCTTATGATTGTTCTTTCGTTTTATTTGGTTTAACTCTTATTGCTTGGATAGCTCCAGCAGCTGAAGGTTCAGGCTTGGTTGCTATTAAGGCTATTTTGAATGGAGTTGATAGTTTAAAGGAAACTGCATTACACTATAAAGTTCTATTAGTAAAGTTATTAACCTTACCATTTGGTGTTGCCACTGGATTATTCATTGGTAAGATGGGTCCCGAGATTCATTTAGGTTGTATGTTTACTTATCATTTATTGAAGACAAGGTTCTTTAAGGATTTAAGAAAACATAAACAATTAACAAATCAATTATTAACTTGTGGTGTTGCAATTGGAAGTGCTGTAAATGATGGTGCTGTAGTTGGTGGTGTTCTGTTAGCTTTGGAGTTATTTGGTAATTATAATAAGAGAATTTGGTTAAAGAGTTTTTATGGTGCAATTATTGGTGTATTGACACATAGATTATTAAGAGCTTTAAGAGAATGGACAATTACACCATTCGTTCCGTGGAAGATTATTAAAATAGATTTCACACAAGGTCAACCTTACATTTTATCGGAGCTTTTAAGTTACACAATTTTATCTATTATTATGGCTTTTGCAGGTGTTGGATTTGTTTATTTAAATGAAAAGGTTTTCTTATTGAGAGATAAGTTTGGTAAAAAACATTTTGGATTTTTCAATCTTGACACACCTTCTCCAAATCAAAACCATCCAAACAGATTTGTTAGATTGTTATACACGATGAAGTCAAAGCTTTTAATATTTTGTGAATTCAAAATGCTTTGGGCGTTTTTAATATGTTTAACAACATTTGTTGTTACTTATCCAAATTTCTTTGGTAAATTTATGTCACTGGGAGGTATGCCAGTAATTGAAGAATTAATGATGCAAAAACCAATGATGTCAGAGAACGGAGCAAAAGGAGAATGGATAAAATCAAAAGATACAGATGCCATTGTATCGATTGCAATCTTTTTAGCCGCCAGAATTCCTTTGGTATTATTAACCACAATTGTTCCTATTGCTGGTGGTACTTATTTACAATTATTAGTTATTGGAAGTGCTTTTGGAAGATTATATGGTGAATGTTTATATTTTGTATTTTCACGTGTTTCTGACACAGTTATTTATCCTGGTACATATGCTATTATTGGAGCTATTGCATTATCTTGTTCAGTTACACAAGCTTTATCTTCCATGTTAATTGTTATTGAAATTGCTGGAGCTGAATTACAACTTCCTTCAATGATTGCTTGTGTAATTGGTTTTACAATTTCTAGATGGTTATCATATAGTACGTATGACAGTGCAATTAAACTAAAGAGATTGCCAATGTTATTAGAAATGCAAACAGACTCTGAGGAAATTAAGGTGTCGCAGGTTATGACGCCTATCGAAAAATTAATTTATTTTGTTGAGGATGAAACAATTACTTATTCTGATATACAACAGCTTTTGGAGATGTTATCTAAACCAAGAGAAGATGGTAAACAATGGCCAAAATTATTGGGTGTTGTAACCAATAGAGAAACTATGTTGTTGAAGGGATACGTACAAGTTTCTCAATTAAAGAGAATGATGGAACTAAAAGAAAAGGCAATGGCTTTAGAGCAGCAATCTGAAGTTGTGATTGAAGTTCCTAAAGAACAGAATGATAGTATTCATAACGCAGCTGTAACTACAACTGTAGAAATTGTAGACAGTTCTGACACAAATGATACAAAGAGCGATGTTACTTCATCTTCTATTACGAAACAACCACATAAAGATAGTGTAAGATTACCTATTAACACCGTACCAATTTCAGTATCTGAAAATATAGCTGCTATTTTTGCTTATATGATGTTTTCTAATATGGATACTGATGAACTATTTATTGTTGCAAAAGGTAAATTGGTTGGCCAATTACAAAAGTACGCCTTAGTTGGAGTTATAACGGATAGAAAGAAAATTATTAATAATGTATAAAAAATTTATTTATTTATTCACCCCTTATTGTAAAGTCCTTCTATTTACCTCAATACCTAAACTAAGTTCACAATAAGTTAATTAGTAAAAATCACTATATAACATCACGCTATAAGCAACGCCAGCTAAAAAGCTCAAGATAAAAATTAAAAGATACAAACATGAAATTTGGGAAGAAAAAGCCAAGTCACATTCCTCTGCATCCTTAAGTTTAAAGTTTAAAGCTAAGCTCAAATACATTTGTCCCAAAAAGAACATTTGAAAGAAAATTACCATGCCAAAAACAATAACCCAGTAATAATCTATGAATCCAATTAAGGAAGCAATCACAAATACAATTAAAACAATTAAGAAAACTGCTGGAACAACAATTACTACAATCACATCTGTAGCTTTTATCTCTTGAATTAATTGTGTATCTAATGAAACATCAAAACCAAGTTTTAATTTAATCACCTTAATTGTAAAGGTAATCAAAGAGGCAATTGGAGTAAATACTGGGGTAAGTAATGTTAAACTAAAGAAACATGATATCACTGCAATAACATCTTGTTTAAATGCTTCTACTCCAATCATTGTGAGAACAGTATAAATTTTAAGTGAAATATAGGTGCAAAGTAATGAAATGAGTGTGAAAAAAATCATTGAAACTGTTTGATAGGACGACAGCTGAATGTGAAATTTTAAAAACGTATCTGATGAACAAGTTCTGCTAACTAAGATATCTCCAATTCTAGAAATTGTAAATCTTAACAGTAAGGGAATAATTAAAGTAATTAAAACTCTCCAACTTGGATGAGCAAAGAAATCAGTATATTTACCAAATCCGCCTTCACATTCTGGTGCGTTTGGATTTACACAATAAATAGTGTTTTGTAGGGCAAAGGTAGTATTACTGCAAAATGGTCTATCATCATGTCCTGCAGTTGAGGCGTTTAAAATGTTACAACCACCATAACATCCAGCAGTAAAAGCTAATTTGTGGTCATTTGGTTGTATAAACTTTGAATATACATTAATTGGATATAAAGATATTAATGAACCACTATTATATTTTCTAAACATTAAGGTCATTGTTTCATTTACAGTCGAAAAAGTAATGTTATTGTCATTACTATATTTGTCAATTATTGGACCAGAAACAATGCACTTTGCATCAGATTTAAAATTATAAACGTCTATTAATACGGCAAGTATAACAGTTAATAAGAAATACCAAGTAACTGCTATTACTTTTTTATAGGTTTTAATGTCCGTTCTTAAAAGAAAATGATCTTCTTCTGACGTAATTTCTTCCTTAGTGTAACAACTTGAATAACAAATTGCTACTAGTTGCAATGGCCACCATTCTGTCATTAAATCATAAAGAAACACCTTAGACAGTTCTTTTACACTTTCCACCATTCTAATTAATAATTTTTTTTTGTTTGTTTGGCTCTGGCATGTTCAGGTCCGAAATTTATCTATTTTATACTGCTTTCTGGGACACTAGGTATTTACTTATTGAACTATAATCTATTTGTAGTGAAAAACTTTTACAAAAAAACAAGTACAAACTTGGTCATGTGAAAACAGTGGTCCAGTCAACATTCCGTAAGAATAGCTGGGATTACTTATGGCGTTTCAGTAACAAGATGTTTTAATTCAAAAGATTTTTCAATACAAACATTAGATAAAGATTTTATTATTGATTTAATATCTAAAAAGTTTGAAAAGTTTACTTCTGGATTAATTCATGTACAAAAAGGACATCGATGGCATAGACAAATATTACATCTTTTTGTTCCTAATTATTCAATTGCTAATCAAATTATTAAATTATATGAAAGTAATGAGTTAAATCATTCCGATAAAGAAATTACAGTTTTAGTCATCTCAATTGTAAATGCAGAAGAATTATTTTATCATGATGAAAAGAAGAAGAAGGAATCTTATGTTAAGAAAACATTTAATAAGAAGGAATTGGTTAAGAAAGATTTAAGTTTTACAGATAGTTTTATAAAGGAATTTAAGCTTTTGAATAATAAAATGTCTTTCGTAAAACAAAGTAGTAGGAACACTACTGATACTACTACTACCACTAATAATAATAACAACAACACTAATACCACCACTAAGCTATAGATTATAACAAACTTTTTTATTTGCATCATAAAAACTAAATAGAAACAATTTGTCTTTCTTTCGGAAGCATTAGTTAATCAATTGAAAAGAAGAAGAATGAGGAAAGTTGTGTTGGAATATTATTTAAAACGATAATAAGTAATATGCCTTTAACATCTTTTTTGTTATCAATATTATTATATACGTTACAAAGAACTAAAGTAGATTATTATTAATTATTGTTCTATACTTTATAAAATTATTTGTAAGGTTTACAAAATTCAACTTTCCTACCAATTTTGGAATAACTAAAGATCTTTAAACACTATAAAACCAAACAATACGAAGATAAAGATAATAATTCAACAAAAAATCAAAATGAAAACATCAACATTAGTTGCATTATTACTATTAGGTTTATCTTTATGTGTATTCTTTGTTTCTGCTGAAGGTAACGTTTTAGGTGGAGCCAAAGTTGACACTTATGCACCTCCAAAGAAAGTAGTTGTTAAGAAGAAGGGAAAGAAAGGTAAATTAATTAAATTATTAAAGAAGAAATTAGGTAAACATTGGGCAAAGAAATTAAGAAGATTAGCAAGATGTTTAAAGAGAAATAGAAAGAACAAGAAATCTGTCAAACAATATAAGAAAAAGAACGTTAAGAGAGTTAACACTTATAAAAAGCACGTCAAAAAATCTAAACAATATAAAAAGGTTAAGAAGAATTTAAAGAAAAGAGGAAAGAAGAATTTAAAGAAATTATTAAAGAGAATTAAGAAGAGATTAGCAAAGAAGGGTGGTTTAAAGAGACTCTTAAAATCTATTAAGAAATGTTTAAAGAGAAGAAAGATTGTTAAGAAAGTTAAAACTTATAAGAAGAAACCAGTTAAAAAAGTTACCACCTATAAGAAATTATAAATTTTGTAAATAATTTGTACAAAATTAACTCTTTATTAAACAAGACATTGTACCGTAAAATAAATTATCACTTTGTGAAAACAAATTGTCAACTAACTGTTAATAAGAAAAAGATTGTGGAGCTATAGAAGTTTTGTGGTCAACCAACAACAAAGGCTTAAAGCTTTTTGGGCGGGAAGAATAAAAAAAAAATGAAAAAACAGCAACAAGCTTGCTTACCCATTATTTTACGTGGACATACCGAAGAGATTAGTTCTTTACGATTTAATAAAAGTAATAATAATAATAATAATAACAATGAATTAAATTTATTTAGTGGTGATATTAAAGGGAATTTAAATATATTTAGTTTAGAAACTAGAAGAATAAAACATACTTTACAAAATTATCATGAACAATCCATTTTATGTATTTTAAATAATAACGGTTGTAATGAAAATTTATTATATACACAAGGAAGGGAAGGTATAATAAAATGTTTAGATTTAAATCAATTAAAAGAAATTACAAATTGGAAATTTCAATCAATTTATTCTTTTTGTAAATTTTCTTTTAATTCAAAAAATAATTTATTTTTTGTTCCTTACGATAAAGAACAAGTACAAGTGATTGACAGTAGAATAAAACAAAATGTTGATAATGAATATCAACAACTGTCATCTATCAATTTAATATCACCAGCAATAAATGAATTAAATAATTTAAATTTACAAAATAAAGCATTTGGAATGGTTACCCATTTAAAAACATTTAATGAAACTTTATGGATCTCTTATGAAGGTGGATTAATTGTTGAATATGATATTAGAAAAATAAATAAACCTTTAAGAATATTTGATATAAATAATGTAATGGAACCAATTATTTGTTTTGAATATTTTTCTTTACAAAATCAATTATGTGTTGGAACTGCTGGAAAGAATATTCCAATTTTACAAAGATCAATAACAAGTGCATCTTTTATTGAACAAGAACAAGAATTGGAACAAGATAAAGAGGAAAATACAAAGATGGAGTATTGTACAGATTTATATCACACTTTTGAATTATCTAAGGCTGGAGTAAATGATTTACTATCAGTAAAACAAGAAGATATTTCACAGTATTTTAAGAATAATAACAGTTGTGGTAATGATAATAATACTGATATTAATAATAATAGTACAAAAAGTGGTAATAGTGGTCACTATTTTAATAGATTATTATTTTCTGCTTGTTGGGATGGTAATATTCGGGTATTTGATGTGAAAAGAAAAAAAAAGTTGGCAGTTTATAAATATCATAATGCTTCCGTTAATTGTTTAGATTATACCATTGTAAATAACAATACAAGTAATAGTACAGAAGCAAAGGAAGAAATTTTATTAGCTGCTGGATCAAAAGATTGTAGAATTTCAGTGTGGAATGTACATTTTGAAACAAAGAAAAGGGAAAAATAATTTATATTAAGCTACAATGTGTTGTGTTGTTAACTTCTTAATATTGATGCTTACTTAAGGAAGAGCTAGTTTCATTGGAACATTAGAAGAAGTACCAAAGAGTTCACCTTTTTTTATTGACAGGCAAATGGGAAAATTTAAATTACAACATTACAGAAATGTCGCTAAAATAATTATTGACAATGATTTCTTTTAAATTTTTCCAAAATATTTGCATACTTTTTGATACCCCTTCATCTCCACTTTTACACAAAATCATTACAAAAAATCCATCTTTACAATCATTTACAATTAAATCAACTTCATCATTTTCATCATTAAATTCATTCTTTTCCATCAATTTTTCTTTTAATTTCAATACACAATAACAATCTTTAAACTCTAAATATTCAATCTTATCTTTTTCTAAATTTAAATAATTATTCTTTCTTTCTAATCTTTTTTCTTCGTTATCTTCCAGTTCTTCTTCTTCTTGTTCCAGTTCATTATAAGATTGTGGAAGAAATACATCTTTTGAAAAACCAGTACAAATAATTTCATTATCCATTCCTAATAAATAAGTACAATATTCGCCTGCAGCTATGGCTTTAAATTCAATAATGTTATTTAATTCTAATTTTGTAAGTGTTAAACAGTTTTCATAAAGATCTCCATAAAGATCATCTATTTGATTAATCACTCCAAGTTGACCACTTTTAAAAAAATGTTATTTTTGAAATTTTAATTTACTTACTCTTCTTGTAATCCACAAACATAAACATCATTAAAATAAGTTAAAAAAACAGAATGAAAAGCTCCACAAACATGTTTTTTAACACAATTTTTTAACATTTCAATTATAGTAAATTCTTTAATATAACTTTCATCATCTAATACACCAATATTTAAATAACAATTATATCCACAACCATAACATGTACCTTCTTCACTTCTAATTATTGTATGTGAATAACCACACTGTACGTCAATAATTTTTAATTGCATTTTAAATATTGTTGGTTGTAAAGTAATTTCATTATATTTGTCAACTGTTCCTCCTAAACTGTGATCAAAATTTTTTCCAAAAACGTATAAATTATTATTGTATTCTTTTTTTTTTGTAAAAAATTTAAAGTTACAATATACACAAATATTTGTTGTTTTTTAAAAAAAATGTAAAAATTTACAAAACTGTTATAAATTACATACTTGTAGTTAATAAATATCCACCACCAACACCAATTTCAGTAACAAAATTAAAATAATCATTTTCTAAAATTGGCAAGTCAATTAATTTTATTTCTAAATCTCTTTCCAAATATAATTTATTATTATTTAAAAGTAAAGCAATACTCTTTTCATAATTATTAGTATACAAATCAGTTAATTTAAAAGAATAATTAATTATTTGTGAAATGTCAATATTTTTTTTTAAAATTAATTTTTCAAATAAATATTTTTCGTAATTATAAATAAATATATTTTCTTTAGTTTGTAAAGAAAATTGTGTGTAATCGAAATATTGTGAATTTTCAATTTGTAAAGAGTTTATTTCATTATTTAGAAAATTTTGTTGTAAATTATTTGTGGGTAATAAATATTTTGGAATAAATTGATTAATTGATTTAAATGTTTTAATATTTAATTTATTTTCTTGTGTAAATTTTCCGTGAATATTAATTAATTTTTTCTGTTGTTGAGACATTTTTTTTCAGACAACCAAATCAAAATTGAATTTTACAACAATTTCATAAAAATTTATTAAAATAAGACTTTATATAATTATTAAAAAAAGCAGCTCACAAATAAAACTGTTGCAAAAAGAAAAACAACAAATATCATTAATTGTTGTGCACTGTTTACATTTTGGCTCTGAATTTTTCTTGGAGAAGTAACAACTACAGTTGAATTGGCAACAGCTGGATTTTCATTGTTATTTGTTGAAATAACAAAAATTTTATTAAAATGGAATTGTAATTTTTTTAATAATTAATAATTCCATTTCTTTTACCCTTTCTATTAGTTGTTCTTCATTAAGGCACATTGAGGGAAGACTTGAAATGTAAGGTGAGGGAGAGATAAAGTTGTGTAAGTGTTGTTGTAATAAAGGATTTTCAGAATTACTAAAGGTAAATTGAAAAGATTGTATTGTGGAATTGGAGAGGTGAGACAAATCCATTGTTTATTGTTTTTACATTTTTTTTTCTTATTGCAAACCTTAAATAACAATGGCCTCTTCAATGATTCACCGCCTTCTAGTTTATAAAATTAAGCGAAAGAACACCTTGTGTGCAACAAAGTCAATGTTTGAATTACATGTGTATTGAAAAAGAAATAAAGTTGTCAGTAAAAATACAATTTATCCACTTTCACAAAATTAATTATGAATAGAGGAAGTCTTTAAACTATTTGCAGTAGGTGATCCCATTGAATACTTTAAAATTAATTGTTCATTCAGTGCTTGTTCATTCAACCTAGTGAGAGCATGTGTATTCACATTCACAATTGGATCAAATTCATTTGGTGGACTCACGATTAAATCAGAAGGAAGAATGAGAGAAGAACCTAAACTATTTTGTGTTGGAGTTTTATCACTTCCACTTGTAGTGCTGGTAAAACTATTACTTCTTAAGGAACGAGCTAAATTACTAGATGATTGTAAAAAGCTTTTCATGTCTCTCATACTTTGTGATGATAATAAAGGTGGTGTTTGATCTATGGAACCAGGTATAATTTCAGAAAAGCTTGCAGTTTCACTAGAATCATCAATGTCAGATAGTGATTTGTTGTCTGTTGCTATACCACCTGTTGAATCACATTTGTTTAACATTGGATAGTTCTCTTCTCTCATCTTAAATCTAGAAGTATCTAATAAATCTGGATTGTTTGGTAATACACCTAGTGGTTCTTTTAGAACTTTATCCCAATTAACATTCTTCATAAATGGATGTTGTTTTAATGTCTTTTCATTCAATCTTGTTTGTGGATTAGGATCTAATAATCTATCAATAAAATCTAATACTCCACTGGATACAATTTCATCTGGTAATAAACTTTGGTCAACCCAATTAACCCTATGTGACAATATATTATCAAATATCAATTCAGGTGTTTCATCATTGAATGGAGGACAACCAAACAACAATTCAAAACAAATACAACCTAAAGCCCAATAATCTACAGCTTCTGAATGTCCTATACCCAACAATAATTCTGGAGCTAAATAGTCAGGTGTGCCTCTAACTGATTGCATTTCAATTTCATCTAAACCAACTTGTGATTTGGTATTTGTTTGTTCATCTTCTCTGTCCATTAAACCAATTTCTGATAAACCAAAATCTGTTAACTTTAAATGTCCATTTCTATCAATAAGCATATTATCTGGCTTTAAATCTCTATGAACAATTTTATTGTGATGTAAATCAGATAATGCCAAACAAGTCTCAGCAGCGATATGTCTAACTGTATCAACATCAAAGGCCTCACCTCTTTCCAACTTCTCAGCCAATAAACAATCTAATGATCCTCCAGGGCAATATTCCATAACAATATACAAATACTTCTTACCAGCGAATGAATAATAAAAGTTTACAATAAACGGTGATTGTTCATTACTTTCAATTAACATTTTCATAATAGTTCTCTCATTAATTAAATCTTGTTGGTTTGTCAATGTTTTGAAATTTTTATGTTTATATAAATAATTCTTTTTAATAACCTTAATAGCATAAATATCTTTAGTACTTTTCTTTTTAACTAAATAAACTCTACCATAAGCTCCTCTAGATATTGGTTTTACAATTTCAAAATCTGATATTTTTGGTTTTTTAACACTATTTTGTGTTTGTTGATTAATTAATTGTTGTTTTTCTTCTTGTAATAATGTTGTACATTTAGATTCTATTACATCATGCAAACGTTTAGCATAAACTGAAATTCTATAATTATTTCCAGCATAATTATCTTCTTTATGTGAATCTATAATTTGATTTAAATTACCAATCATTTCTTGTAATTCATTTCTATCCCTTAAATCTTCTGCCCTTTTAGCAATTTTGTAAAGTTTATGTAACGTTTTCGATTTATGTTTCCTTAACGTTTTTTCTATTGCTTTTCTTATATTCTTAATCTTTTCGGAAACTGTAACATTTTGCATTTCTAATTTATGTTTTACTGCACATGTCGCTGAGTGCTCAGCTAATTTATCTCTAGGAACTAATTCCTCACATATTCTACAAAGTATTTCAATTGGTTGTTGAGGTTGTGGTGTGGGATTAATACTTTTCGTTGTTACAACACTCAAATTCTCAGCAATAGGTGTTTTAGGCGTTGTTGGTAAGATAGGTTGCGTGTTTGAATGATGTAAAGTACTATGTATATCTTCTTTCTTACTACTACCTTTTGGCGTATTAGTAGCTGACCTTGATTTAGTACTTGTCATTGGTAGTAAAATATCTTCTTCCCTTTTAGATGTAAATAATGTTTTAAATCTTGCAAAAAATCCTTCTGATTTCTTCTTTTCAGGTATTGGACTATTATTATCATCAACTGAAACTCTAGGTGAAATATGTGGAGAACCAGTAATATTACTTTTCTTAGAACTATTTGATTTTGAACTATTTGATGAAATATTATCATATTCTTCATTATCTTCACTATTAATACCTGGTAATTTAGGTAAAGACAGTTGACCAATATTTATAATATTATTGTTTGGTTGTACTGTAGGTGTACTTGGCTTACTACCACCACCAAAATTGCTAACTTCATTTGTGGGTGTTGTTGGAAAAGGTCCCTTTATTCCTTTCGTAGGAGAATCAATCACAGCAATAGATTTAAATCTTTGACGTTGTTGTTTAATTAATTCTTTAATACTTTCTTGATTCTTCTTTTGATAAAATCTTTTATAAATTTCTAAAACTCTGTTCAATCTACTAAATATAAAAATAAATTTCTTTGCTTGTCTTAATGATTCAAAATATTCTGAATTTTGCATATTTAAAAACTCACTAAAACTACTACCACTCCCACTAAATGTAGCATTCGTTATATAATTTTCAACATGATTACTCATGGAAGAATTTTGAGGTAATAATTGTTGTGATTGATATCTCATATTTTCAATACAATGATTTAAAATTGTTTGTAATTCTATCATATAATCTCTTTTACATAAATCATCTACAGAATCACAATCTAAAATATCTTTTGCTAATTGTTCCAATTGTTTTAATTCAATTGTCTTTTTGGTTTCAATATCTTTTAATTCCCATAAAAAAGTTTTTAAATCTCTAATCATCTTCTGATGAATTGTTATAGCCCTCTCTTTTATAATATCATTCATCTTATCTGTCATTGTTAACGTACTTAAATCTACACTCATTGCTCTATCTCTACTCGTTATCGTATTACCAATTGTAGTATTACCAGCATTACCCGTTGTTGTCCCGCCATTATTGTTCACTACAGTAGAACTATTAACAACCGTTAGCCTTGGTGAATTATTATATCCTCCAACGTTGGAAGTAGGTTGATAACTATTTGAAGCTCCAGCTGCAATTAAACCATTGTTATTATTATTACCACGTCTAGGAGATGATTTAATAGCGATAGGAGAAGAATTATTATTTTCATCTTCTTCATTCTCGATATCATCTCCGAAACAATCATCATTTCTTAAATCCCATTTAGGATCTAAATGATGTCTAACTAGAGACATATGAGTTAATTTACTTCCTAGAACACTATGAGCTCTTTTCAGTCTATTTGGAGCAA
This sequence comes from Willaertia magna, assembly GCA_902984215.1. Classification (NCBI taxonomy): domain Eukaryota; phylum Heterolobosea; class Eutetramitea; order Acrasida; family Naegleriidae; genus Willaertia; species Willaertia magna. The sequence continues at coordinate 3,439 of CADWAF010004426.1, read as the reverse complement.
AAGATGATCTTCTCCTTAACTCTGCATCTAAATTATTATTATTTATATTTAATGGAATATTTAATATATTACAACTATTATTATTACAATTATTTAATTGATTTAAATTCGGTACTGAATAATTACTATTTAAATTATAAGAAGTATTATTATTATATGAAGAATAATTATTATTCCCGCCAAAAAGGCTACCTTTCGGAAAATGATAATTTAATAAAGTATTATAAGAAGAACTATTCTCACCCCTATTCAATCTTGGCGGTAAAGTTTTTGTAGCGTAATCACTTAAATTATTAAAAATATTATTTGGAGTAAAGTATGGACTTGTTGGAGAGGTTGGTGAGATATTTATTGGGAAGATTAATGAACTATTGGTATTAGTTCCAGTACTTCCACTTCCACTACTACTTCTATTACTATTAGAACTATTATTATTGTTTAGTGAAGAAGAGGTAGATGATGGTATTTCTATATCATTAGTAGAAGAAAATTGAAGTGTTAGTGAAGGAACAGGTTTTGTAATTTTTTGTAAAGGTATATCCATGGATTGTCCTTGTTGTTGTTGCGATTTATTATTTACTATTAATTCTAATTCCGTAATTTGTTGATTATTTTTCTGCTTCTTTTTATCATTCTTATTACTTGAAGAGTTATTATTGCCACTTGAAAATCCGGATGATTCAGACATTTTTTTGTGGATGACTTTCTTTCCATATCCTATTTTTATTTGTGGAACTTTTTGCAGGTGAAAGGAAACTCCGACTTGTATGCTTTGTTTGAATGATAATACCAATACTACAATGACATAATAGGCTTCAAATATCAGGATTCTAAACCTATTAAAAAGTACAAATTTTTAGTGGGCGTATACAAGTTGAAGTAAGAATTTAGTTTTATGTGTAGATGGTAATTTAAATACTAAGGTTATTGAACGCTCCAATTCTAAGTAGGCTTTGTGCTTTGTTTTTCACTTCCAAATCAGTGCATTGAGAAAAGTTTGAAATTATATCCAAAAGTGTTGCCCATTCATTATTTCTTTCCCTTAGTATTTTTCCTTGTTCAATATCTAAAACCTTAAATAAAATATCGAAACAAGTCAATATTTCAGATTTACTTTTTGGATCAGTTAAAATATGCTTAAACAGTTTTAAACAATTATGTAAAAATCTTGTGTAAATATCCTTTCGTTTAAATTCATAATACTTTGTCAATACTTGCCCTAGATCATTTAAAAAAACAACTCTTGTGTGGTTATTGTCTATGAAATTATTAAAGAAATGAACAAATTCAGTTCTTTCTAATTCTGAAACTGTAATTTCAAAGCTATTGGAGTTTAGTAATGAATGAATGATTAAAAAGGTATATTTAAATATTTGAGGTTCTTGTTTATCAAACTTCAAAATCAATTCCTTTAAAATAGAAAGTAAATCTAATTGTAATAGCTCTTGGCAATATTTGCAACAGATCCTATCTATTATTTCTAATATTACAATAATTAGTTCTAGGCTCATCCTAACTTGAACTAATCCTTTACCATTTTTAGCATAAAAACCTGAGGTATCCATATCTAGGCTAGTCTGTACTATTTCTTCCTTATTTATCATTATTAATTCTACCAATCTTTTTAGGATATCATTGCAATTAATTTCCAACTCTATCTGGAGAATACCTTTAATGGCATAACATACTTCCATAATAATATCTTTTTCACTTCTACTTAATTGTGAAAGTAAAATATCTAATCCTTCTTTTAAAATATCTGTACATTCAGGTCTATTTAAATAACAGTTTGATAATGTAGTAATTTGCCATTTCAGGGCTTCAATATCTTTTTCATTCTTTATACACGTAATAAGTTGTTCAAATAAACTAACATTATGTTCATTAACAAAATGTGATCTTGCATTACAACATCCAGTGACATTAGATAAAATCCAAAAGGTTCTTGCCCTAATATCTGAATTTGGGTGATTCATGTACATACCAAGCACACCAAGTAGATTCCATTCTGCTACAATTTTATGAGTATGCTCAGTACTTCCAACACCAGTTATTTCAGCAAATATATCAATTATATGATATTGAACCTCTTCTACTTGTTTAATATTATTTCTTGTAATTAGTTGTAAATGATAGTCGTTAGAAGGTAATAAAAGCACATTTAATAATTCTTGAATAACACCGCTGTCAGAAATTACGTCTAAAGCAGGTTCTTCCTCTTTAACAATAAATTTAATAGCTTTAATAGTATCTAATAAAATTTCGCAGTACGTAACTAAAATACTCTCCAACTTAGGCGTTTCTCCATAAACATTAAAAATTTTATATACATTTTGTCTAATTTGAATATCTTTCCTCCAAACCTTAATACTTGGCAATAATTCATCAATGGAAAGATGTTTTCTTTTACAAAAGTACGGAGTTTGTTTCTTGCTATAACGTCTATTCCCCTTAGTAGTGAACACTTTTTGTAAATTTGTTTCCAAACTTATTGTCTTTCTTGAATCATCATTCGCACCTGAATATTTGCAGTAGTGTAGTTGTTGCTGTAATCTAATATAATCTAATTGATTGAAACCCAACAACAACCTTTCTAAACAAGAATAAGGTTGCTCAAAACAGTCTCTATCGTTGGTTCTTTTCATTTTCTTTCTAATAGATGGGTTAGTGTCATTCATATTTCCTCTTTTTTTTTAAGTTACCTAAATAAAATTCTTAGATTTCCTCTTTTTTGTGATTCAGTCGCCTACTATACTTTCTTTTTAGTTAATTTACCTTAAATTAAATTGCCTAATTCACTTATAGTCTTATTTTAAATATTTTTTTTTTAAAAATAGAGTGAATTGACCTGCCCAGTTTGTTTTTTGAAATCGTAGTTGTAATCACTGAAACAAAGGCCACATGGTTTTGTTGCACTGGGAAATTAATTCCACTTTAAAATAAGCTTGTTTTCGTAATTATGATGCACTTATTTCTGTATTGACATTCGGCCAAATAGGAAAGTGAAACTAAAAAATTCAACTATCACGATTAAAGTTTAATTGGTAGGTCAGATTCAACCTAAAACTCAATTATTTTCTCATATTCAAAGCCTTCTAAGTACACACAACCGAAAAAAATTGAAACGTGTTAACACAAAGCTTTGTGAACCAATAATCAATTACCAGCTTTCCTACTACTGCTCTATACCCACCTCTGTTCTATTGATCCAAACACCCAATCCGAATCTTTATTGACATCTATTCACAAACAAACATCTATTACATTATCAACCATTGATACAATAACTAATAATTCAATAACTAAAACAACAAGGAAAACCAAATTCCCGAAAAAGCCTAAAGTTACCAGTACCTGAACTCCATAAGTGAAAACCAACAAATTTTTTTCAAAAAAGAAACTTGCTTAAAAAAAAAATAAATTACGCGCCAAAAATTTT
>CADWAF010004425.1:0-10391 GCA_902984215.1 Willaertia magna | reverse complement strand
CCTTATTTATTAGTTGTTGATCCTAATTTACCTGTAGTTGAACTTGGCGCAAATAATTTATTAGATGAAGAAATGAAGAAAATTACGTTTGAAAAGATTGTTGAAAATATAAATAAGGAAACATTAAATGCAACATTTAGAAAATTAAATATAAGATGTTTATTAGGAGATGTTGCTTTTCATAGGATGGATAGTCAAGTAAATTTATTACATAATACAATGGATCTTAGTGTTGCAATGTTACAATTAGTTTCAAAAAAGGAAATTGGTAGAACTTTTAGTAATGGTGTTGGTCAAAAATATTTTAATTTAATGAAAGAATTATTAACAAATGATTTACATTTAAAACATGATAATTTACCTACTACTGTTACTTTATTATTTAACTCACCAAATAAGGCTAAAGATTTTTTAAAAGTGAAATGTAAATTAAATGAAAATAATCATAGCTTAATTCCAAAGAAAACTGTATCTACACCAGTTAAATTATTTTCATTGGATACAATTTCTGCAAAACTAAAGGAAAATCATGATGATGGTAGACATTCAAGTAGATTAGGTATTGTTTTAGAGAAAGATATTCCTAATAATGAATTTAATGAAGCATGTTATAAATCTGTTGAAAGCATGCAAGTTGTATTTAATGAAAGTGGTGGATTACCAGAGTTACGTAATGTAACTTTTACGGGTACTCAACAAATGGTGGAATTTAAAGTAAAGATTGGAACTATTTTTATTTACAATAATTTATATGTTAAATTAATTGAACAATATAATATTGGAAAACAAAACTCTGATAAAGTTTATTCTATTTCATTCCATTTAGATGAATTTAAGAGTAATAAGACTAATGTTGATTACTTTAAAAATGTTGATAATTTAAAACAAAAAGTAGGTACCATGTTACGTTTAATGGGTGAATTAAAGGAAATGGTTGAAAGAAAATATGATAAAATGTCACCAACTTTAACTCAAACCACTGCTCAACCACCTGTTACTAACAATCAACAACAACAACCACAACAATAGTAGTTTGTAACTTTACAAATGATGATGACATGAATTATTGTAAATAGAAGTAGTTCCAATCTTTACTATGTGTGAATTTTTAAAATTTACAAAATAAAATTAATATTGTTGTCTTGTTAAAACTTGCTTAATTTTTCTTGCCTTTTTCTTATTCTTCTCAAAATAATTTGTATAATCAACTCTTATTGGATTTCCAAATGCACAACCCATAATTTCCAGAAAATGACTATGGTCAGAAGTATTATTATTATTATGAGGCGAAGAAGTATGTTTTGTTTTTTCTAAGGTGTCATCAGTATAATCTACAACCTGTATCTCTGTTTTTTCTGTCAAATTCTTGTTTGGTGAATTATTCTCTGTAGAGTGATGATGATGTGATTTCTTCCTTTGAGGACAACAACATTCTTCTAAATCTTCTCCAAATAAAAAGTAAAGCCACATTGCTCTATCAAATATTCTTAAAATCTCACCAAAGAATAGTACTTGAATATTTAAATTATTATTACTACTATTACCACCACTACTTTCATTTTCATTTTGTTGTTTTAAAGTAATAAGATTATTATCTAATACATCATGTTTAAGTAATGCTTTGATGAAATCATCTAATTCTGAATGTGTTTTAAAAGTAATTATCATTTGTGAATTATCTCCAATACTTATTCTTTCTTTCATTACTGGAACAATACATTTCTCATAACGTTGTAAAAATTGTTGATTTGTGTCAAAAATTAATTCACTACTTGATTGACATTTTAATCTTTCAATAAATGTTTTAATATAACTAACAATTGGAAATGTTAAATAATCAATTCTTAAATAATTCTTTAAAAAATCATCTACAAACTCAAGTGAATTACCAAATTTATATCTTCTTTGATCTGTATTTACAAACTCTGCTTTTCCTTGATTTTCTTCACCACTACCACGATGACAATACAAAATATTCCACTTTACAACACATTCTGCAATTTTATCAATAATTATATCTTTTTGTTTTGTAACAAATAAAAAAGGTAATTGATCAATTATATCTTTAGCCATACCATAAGTTTTCTTTGGAATAATTAAATTTGTTTCTTTATCAAAATATAAAAGAAATGGTCCAATAACTAATGCCAATTCAAACTTTACAGAAGAAACTTCTTTTAAGGTTTGAAATTTATCAATTACTGGAAAGGATAATTCTGTAAAGCTAGGTAAGGAATCTAATTCAGGTAATACAACTAATTTCACTTGATAATAATCACTTTCCTTCTTTTTATTTTCTTCTTCTTGTTGCTCTTTACTATTGTTTTGATTATTTTCTTCATTATCGTCAACTACAACATCAAATAAATTACCAATTTCTTTACTTCCAATAAAATTCATTGAAGTTGAAAGACTTCTTTCAATTAAAGAAATTGTTGCATTCCAATTAATATTTAAAAAACTTTCTTTTAATTCTTCTTTTGAAGAAAGTTGTTTCATAAAGATATCTGCAAAATCTTTATAGTAAAATATTTCGGAAATCCATTCTTGTCTCTTTCCTAATCTATTGTTGTTACTGTTTGTACTATTATGGTGATAATGGCCTTCATTATTAGATTGGAGTTGCATGTTAACGTAAAGATGTTTAAATAGTTTTTGAGAAATACGATCTTGAATTTCTTTAGCGCTAAAGTTATTGTACATTTCTAGGAGAAGATCATTGTTATTTGTTGGACCGTTAAGAGAGGATGATGAAAAGGAGGGATTATTATTACCAACAGTTGCGTTATTATTATTGGATTCAAAAGATGAAACTTCTAATCCAGAAATGTTAATTTCATCAATTAAAGTTTTACTAATGGAAAGACGCTGACCCATATTATTATTGAGTAGTTATATTTGATAAATTGTTTAAAAACTAAATGACAAAATGTACTGGTTTTAGTTCTTCTTGAATTGAAAAACTGTTGTTTTTTTCTTCTTGTTTTTGATTATTTGTGACAATTATCATAGCCTTTTAAGTATGGATTTTCTTACCAAACCATTTCACAATATTTCTGACAAGCCCATTTTCTAAATTTGTATTTTTATAAAATACAAAAAAAGACAGATTAAAAAAGGTGATATTGGAATTACCCATTTTCATCTTGTATCTTAAGTAACATCCTCATATCTGAATCCTTTATAGGTTCTATTGGTATTTCTACATATTCCAATTCACTTGGTGGAATTGTAAATATATCAATAAGTTCTTGTCCATTTTGTTGATTACTATGATTTTCAGTTTGATTCTTATTTGAATCATTCTCTTCATCTGTTTCATCTTCCATGTCATATTCTTCTTCTCTTTCAATATAAGTTTCATTAATTTCAATTTCATCAAAATCAGGTGCAAATGCACTCCAATTTTCTGGTATATTTCTAGACCATATATAAATACATCCTCCTTTTGTTGAAACGGCAATTGTTGGTTTAATATATTTAAAGTTTTGTGGATGCCATTCCATACACAAAATACTTTCTCTGTAAGGACATTCAAGTAATTTAACTAATTCACCACCATTCACATAATCATATATATAAATATTTGCACCGTTTGATGCAATTAAATAGTTTGAATCATTATTAGATACTGTTCCACTAAAGTGACAATGTAAATATGTTTCACCAGCCACAACAGGTTTAAATTCATGAAGTAAATAAAAATTAACACTCTTTCTAACTTGATTATCTACTTTATCTTCATGTATAAAATATCTAAATATTTGAATAGAAACATTACAATTTACAGCAATATAATTTCCTTTCTTTGAAAATTCAAGTTGACTTATTGCATACATTCTATTTTGTACTTGTTTACTCTTTAAATTTATATTAATATCTTCGGAAATATGGAAAGGATTGGTAACAGGTTGTGTACCATATCTTACAATTTGTAAAGTATTAACATCAATAACAATAATTTGGCCAACTGAATTTCCGATAAATATGTATTTACCATCAACTGTAAATCTTCCACCAATAAAATCATGTTTACTTTTAGCCTTAAATTCATATTTTGTTATTGGTAAAGGTGTACGCTTTCCAGTTCTAATGTTAATTAACTCTGGGATTTCATACGTTGGACAACAAAGTATTAAATCTTGATTTGTCGGGTTTATATAAGATTTTAACATTGGTGATTCAAATTCAAAGGTATTGATAGGTTCTTTTTCTATTATATCCCATACCATAACTTTATTATCATATCCACTACTTAATAGATATCTATAGTTTTTAAACCAATCAATACAACTAATGATACTTGTATGTCCAACAATACCATCATCTTCATTAGATGACAATTCAATAATTTCCGAACAAGTATCAAAATCATAAATCTTTATAATACCATCATAACAACCTATTGCTAATAAATTTCCTCTCTCATTAAACTTAACAGCCGTTCCAGTACGATATCCCAAGTTTAATTTCTCTTCCATGGATTCAGGATAGGCAGTCAACACCCTTTCCTTCGTTTGGGTGGATAATAGGGTAGCATTCATTTTTATTTTTTTGGCGCGCCAGGCAAATTTAACTTTTCAAAAAAATTACGTTCAAATAGTTTTAATTTTCAAGAATGTTATTTTCAAGAACTGCACTACAAAGCTCTGTATTATCTATCGGAATGATGATGATGTTTGCTTTGGTGTCCACAATATTGTTTGGAACTACTGTAAATTGTACAAAGAAAAATTATGACCCTGAAGGTTTCTACTCTGTAAATTTATATTCAATGTTAAATACTGATTTAGTAATTAAGTATAACTTGTATTTTATAGCTGCGCTAATTGTTATTCTTTATATTATTTTGAATTATGTTATTTCTGTTAAACATAAGAGTGTTGCAACAGCAAAGAAACAAAATTAAACAATAAATACTTTTAAATTCAATAGTAGTAATTCATAGATGCGCAGCTCCACACAAACCCTAACCACATCATCCTCTTGTACCAAGCTAGCTCTATCACCACAACAACCAAAACTTTCTCTTTTCAACAAACAAGCAACATCTACAAACACTTCATTTCCGTCACCCAAATCCCTATTTCATACTGAAGACAAATCTATTTTTATGATGATTTATCCTTCAATCTTGTAATGCCTTTGTTATTATTACATTACAACAATAAAGCTTATTCACACAAACAACAAAGGCTTTTTGTTTAAAAAAATGAACTCATTCAATAATAAAACCCCAGAATTGCTGATAAATAATCATATGAATAATCATATTGTTAATAATAACACTGATAATAATAATAACAATTATGTTAAGGAACAAAAAAAGAATCAAATTTTAAAGTTAATTGCATCGCCAAGTAATCATGATCAATTTTATGAAAAAGTTCCATGTAAATATTATTATTATGATAAACGTGGATGTCAAAAAGGTTCTAATTGTTCCTTTTCACATTCAAGTATTTGTAGACATTATTTTCCAAATAATTATAATGAAACATTTTGTAAATTTGGTAAAAATTGTAAATTTTTACATCAAACTTTTGAAGAAACTAAAATTGTAAGAAATTTACATATTACAGATATTGTAAACACAAATAATAACGAACAATCCAATCAACAACAAGAAACCACACTTTTACAACAATCAGCTCAACACGCTACTTCTTTAAATAAAAACAAATCAACAACAATGGCAAGCACAAGTAGCAGTAGTAGCAGTGGTATTAATAATAGTTCTTCAAATTTAAGTCAACAACAACAACAATCAGTTACATTAGATTGGTTTTTAAGAAAGAAAGATCCATTTGAATTTCAAGAAAAAAAGGAAATTCAATTAATTCATCCAAAAGATGAACCTTTGTTTATAAATAATAATAGAAAATTTGAAATTAAACAAATGACATCCAACAAATATCATTTAGTTTTTAGTATTAAAGAAAATAATACAGATTCTATATGGTTTATGAATTATATTAATTTAAACTCTTCTGATAATAATTTAAATAATAATAATCAATCATTACAACAACAAACATATAAATTATTAAGAACATTTCAACAACCATCCATCAATCAAGTTCTCACTAAAAGTGGAATTTCAGGTGTATTTACAATGTATTTATTAGAAAATGGTAAAACTTTTAGTAATGGAAATAATCCGTGGGGACAATTAGGTCATCAAAATGATTCTTTTAAAAGAGATTCATTTATTCCAAAACCAATAAAATTTAATAAAGAAGTTAAACAGATAGCAATTGGTACAGATCATACATGTTTATTAACAATAGATAATGAATTACATTGTGTTGGTTTAAATGAATCTGGACAATGTGGTATTGGTCCTCAAGATCAATTTCTTTTAGAATTTAAGAAAGTAAATTTAGATAAATTTTTAATAGATAAGAATGAAATTATAAAAGTAGAATGTGGTGATGAATATACTGTTTGTTTATGTAAAGATGGTGTTGTATTTGCTTTTGGTAAGAATTTACATGGTCAATTGGGGATTTCAGATTCTACACAGAAAGCAGTGTTTTATCCAACACAGATACGTAGTAGTTTTATTTCAACGATTAATAATAATAACAATAAGGATAAGATTATTGATATTGTGTGTGGTAGTCAAACAACTGCTTTCTTAACGAAATTAGGTAATGTTTATATGTGTGGACATAACCATTATGGACAATGTGGTGTAAATTCAAAGGTTTCAAAGATTTTTACTCCAACTTTGGTTCAGTTGACCAATACAATAATGGATAATAATAATACAATGAATAATAATTTATTTATTAGTAAGGTATTTTGTAAAGAACATAATACTTTCTTTATTACAAATGAAAATAGAGTATTTGCTTGTGGTGCAAATGATTTTGAATTAATTGCACCAATTTATAAAAAGAAAAGTAGTGAAAAAGATCATCACTTTTTTAATATTTCAACACCAACTGAAATAACTAAACTTGTTTATGGAAAGGAAGAAGATCCAAGGATTTGGAGTATTTCAAGTATAGTTTCGAATGATACTTCATTATTACTTTTATTTGAAAGAGATATCAAGAGAATAGAAAGTTTTAGAATTTCACTGATTTTTAAAACAAAGTTGAAACATCAAACAGATATTGACGTTGTGGTAAATTAAAATAAATTTTACAAAAAAAGTTTGGAGATAAAATATCGTGGCGTTGTAAAATCATTTCAAAAAAAATGAATAGATCAACAAATGAACAAAAAATATTAAAAAAGTATTGGAGATAAAACGCATATTTAGTAAAGGAAGAGAACTAGATTTCAACAATTTGGAAACTGCAAATAAATTTGGGCACTTGCTCCAAAATTTTTTGGTCGCCTTCCGTGGGGCTCGAACCCACGACCGTTGGGTTAAAAGCCCAACGCTCTACCGACTGAGCTAGGGAGGCTCCGAATATTATAAGACATTATCTATTTCCAAAAAAAACTAATCTAAAAATTTGGGGTGATTTTTTATTGCCAAAATACTTGATCGTTCTTTTGATGCCTTTTTTTGGCCCACTTAGAGAGTGACAATTTTTCATAGTTAAGCAAAGCAAAGTATTATATTTAAAACCGTAGCTTAAACAAGAATGATGACAAGAAACACATTATTCCTATAAAGGAAAAAGATAGTTCTACACCAATGTCCCTGTAAGGAAAATCCAAAGTTTAATCCAACAAAACAATGGTGATATAAAATTAGTAAGCATAAATCAGTTTGAAAAAAAAAATTATCCATGAAAACACTTGTAATTATACTCTTACTTGGACTAGTGACAGGTTTTATTCATAGTCAATCCCTCAATGATCCAAGTCTAGCCAATTACTTCTCTCCTTACATGCAAGAATCAGCAAAAGTTTATCCAATCCCCTACCTTACACATCAACTTGCACTTTTCGCTTCTTGTATCTTTGAAGGTGTTAGTGTTTACTCTCCAACCACTTATGGTTCGTTTATTGACAACACAGCTTTAAAGAGGCCTGTCAATGAACACACCACCGTAAATAGAAACACAGTTATGGCCAGAATTATTTACAGATTGCTAGTAGATAACATTCCTTCAAATAAAACTGTATATGATAACCTCTTAATTAAGTTGGGAATGAATCCAAATGATGATAGTCGTCAAGTTACTAATCCTAATGGTATGGGTAATTTGATTGCAGGTAAGTAAATTAAAAATTATAAAATTTTAAAGAGTTTCGTTCTGTGTTTGTTGAATAGATACTTGTCTTAATAAATTTAGAACTGATAGATCCAATAGATTAGGCGACCTTACTAGTACTTACTTTAGACAAAATTATTCTGATTATACTGGATATAAACCAGTAAATGATGCCTATAGATTAAATGATGTTGACAGATGGCAGCCATTAATTGTGTCAAATCAAAGAGGATTATTTAGAGTACAACAATTTACAGCGCCTCAATATGGTCTAATCCCAACATTGTCTGGAATTAACGTTGCTGATATGAAAATACCAGCACAAAGAGATCTTCACAGTCAAAACCAAACTGGTTATGCAGCTAAAGTGAATGAAGTTATTGATGCCTCAGCTCTTCTCACAGAAAAACAAAAACTCATCGCTGAGTTTTTTGACGATAAATTCCTTGGCTTTCCCTTAATGGCTGCATTCGCTTTAGGACAAGGAATTAATGACGTTGAAACCTTTGCAAAATTTAATGCAATCGTTAATGTTGCCTTTATGGACGCAATGATTGCAATGTGGTATTGGAAAGTAAAGTTTGATGCTGTCAGGCCAACAACAGCAATAAGATTTTTAAAGGAAAATGTTAACATTAGAGCTTATGGAGGTCCAGGTGTAGGCACCGTCCTAATGGGTGGTAAGGAATGGACAAGTTACCTTCCAACAGATGCATTCCCTGAATATCCTTCTGGAACGTCTTGTCTTTGTTCAACATTTGGTGAAATCTTAACGAGATATTTAGGTGGAAATAAATTAAACTATTATTACACCTATAAGAAAGGAAGTTCTAAATTTGAACCAGGTATAACACCTTCAAATGATTTAACAATTGGTTGGGAAAATATTAGTGATATGGTACGTGATTGTGGATACTCCAGATTATGGGGTGGTGTACATTTCTCACAAGCAATTGAAGTTGCTTTAGACCAATGTAAAACTATTGGTGCTACTACTTATGTAAAATATTCCAATTTGGCACCTGGTGTAAGATAATTGTAATAAAATTCCTTATTTTGTAGTGTTGATTTTAAGGTTTTCTATTAATTTTCATTGCCTCTTTAAATAAAGAAGATTGTTTAAATCTTTTATGTGTGTCAATTAATAAATATGCAATTTCTTGTTCTAAATCTTCAAAAAGAAGAATTGGTAATGATTCAATTTGTTTCAAATTAAATTGATCCAAAATTAATTTCACTCTTTCAATTCCCTTCTTATTAACATTTATTGCATATTGACCTTCTAATTCCAAGAAATCTGTATAAATTTGAAATGCCTCAGAATATTTCTTATTTTCATATTCTTTTAAATCATCTTGTGTAAAGTTCTTTTTTGCCCTTTGTTTCTTCTTTTTATCTTGAATAATAGTGTTAATAGTATTATTATTAGTAGCATTGTTATTTTCATTTATGATTAGCTCTGAAGAAGAACATGACGTTTCAGTTGAAATATTTTCCAACATTAATTCATTTGAAAGATTAACATCCTTAATTTTTTGTGATTTAAACAACTCACAACGAATAAACTCACAATGTTCAGCAATGGTAACATATTCATAAACTCTTTCCAAAAACAAGAAATTTTCAATACTTCTTTCTTGTTGGCAATAATCTTTAAATAACTGTCTAATTCTTGTATTTCTCATTGTATCTGTCAACATTAAAGTATTTGCTTGTCTTAATCTTTGTCTGTAATGTCTATCTGTATTAATTGATAAAATTACGTTGAAAACAATAATTGGTAAAATAATTACAATATCTGCTACCACAATACAAAGAGCAAACCCAGAAATATAGGAAACAAGAAATGATACTTTATCTTCTCTATCAATAACTGCTTGTTTTAATTCTGAATTTAATGAATCGAATGCTGTAAGATTTGATGAATAATTAATGGAATAATAAATCATCTGGGCAAAATCTGAACTGTTACGATTTGCAACAATATTGTCAAATATTGTTGTTTGCATTGTATAAACATTTGTTCCTAATTTTAAATAAGATTCTCTATCAAATGGAATAGTAGTGATGTTTTTTGAATCTGCATAAATAGAATTGAGTAAATTCTTAAAGGAATTAGATGAAGTATTAAATCTTTCGTTCAACAATTTTACGTGATCGTTTTCACTGCTAAAGGCAATGACTTGTTCTACTAATTCTCTTGAAATACTC
>CADWAF010004419.1:0-18340 GCA_902984215.1 Willaertia magna | reverse complement strand
TTATTTTCATCAATAAAATATAAAAAGTAACCTAATCCAGAATACATGTCTTGATAAATGTTGTATAATTATATTTGTTGATTGCTTTAATTTACCTTTTTATTGTCAATTCAAACACGTCTTAATAATGGTTAATGCTTTTTCTAAATATAATAGCTTCAATATTAACTAACAAACAAACATATACTATAAAAGATAAACTTGAGACAATGTTAAGTAAATTAAAAGAAGATAGATATATAAAAAATATTATTATTATTCATTACAACAATAGTCCAAAATTCAAAAACCATATAATTTCCCAATATATTAATGAAAAAGATATTAAAATTGTATATAACAATTTAAGAGTTCCTATTTTATAATTATTTATAGAAAAAGCTAATAAAACTATAAAGATAGTACTAAAATTAAAAATTAAAAAAAACAAAATAATTAAACTGAATTTTTGTTATTAGTTATAGATAATTATAATAAAACTATTCATTCAGTTACAAAATATAAATCGAATTTCATCTATAAATCATTTAAACTAAAAGATAATACATTGATTAAAAAAGTAATAAAATTAAAAATATTAAAAGAAACTATTCAAAATAATATTTTCAAAAAAAACACACAAAATAATAAAAATTATTTAAAAAAAACTAATTTAATAAATTTTAAAATAAGTCAAGAAGTATTAGTTAAATATTTAATTACTATTAAATCAAATTTACTTAATTAATTAATTAATTAATTAAGTACTAAGTAAAAAAGCTCAAATTTTAAAACTATATAATAATAATACAATAAAAGTAATATACTTAGAAACAAGTAAATAAAGATAAGTAGAATAATAAAGTGTTGATAAAGTATATATTAGTAAAATTAAATTATATATTCTTGATCATAATTCATATTTATTTTTTTATGAGAATATAAATAATAAAAATTAACAATTATAAAAAAAACATATAAGTGAAAAAGAACAAGATTAATAATTAATAAAAAAAACAAATTGACCAACAAATAATTAATTTTATAAGTTCTTCTTTTTTAGAAGAAACTATAATTAAAGAAGATATAAACATCAATAAAAGAAAAATCAATAATCAAAATAATAACGATAATACAATAGTAATTAAAAAAAGAAGAAAAGGAAGGAGAATTAGTTTAAATTTGTAATTAATTATATTTATTTAAATAAATAACTTAATTAGTGGATAAATAATAGATTGATAATATTTGATTAATAGTATTTGGTTGATGATATTTGGTTGGTGATATTTGGTTAATGATATTTGGTTGGAGATTTAGTTGATGATATTAGTTGATGATATTAGTTAATAATATTAGTTGATAGTATTAAGTTGATAGTATTATAGTGAATATTTAATATTTTTTTAATTTCAAAAATAATTTGGCCAGTAAAAAAAATACTTAAAAAAAATTTCATTAACTTAAAAATACTTCCTTAAAGTCAACAAAAACCTTAAAGAATATTTTTTTGTATTTTTTTTACAATAGTTTAAAAAAATTTTTCTTCTGTAAAAGAATTTATAAATAATATATAAATAATATATAATTCATTTTATAAAGTTATTACAATTATAAAAAATCTACCTACTCTAATTAATTTAATTTTATTATTCAATTAACTTGTTTAAAATATTTTATTTCATTACTATAACCTAATTCTAATTAACTAACATTGTTTCTACTAAAAATATAAATATTTTTATTTTGATCTAAAATAATTATATGATAATAACTATATGTTATTTGTTTTATTATAATTTTATTTAATAAATTATAAACTTTTTCTTTATCATATTGTTGATTGTCAATAAGATAAAAAAATTGATTTTTAGACATTTTTTTTTAGATAAACTTTTATTTTAGTATTTTATTTTATAAAAATACTTTATTTCATGAAATTTAATTGTTATTATTATATAGTTATCATTTTGTGAAGTTGATCTTCATAATTACTCTTATTAAAGTCCATAGTTTTTAATGCTTTATTTTTTTTTTCTTTTTTATTCAGTAATATAAGAATCAATCAATTAGTTATTTCTTTTATTTAATAATATAACAACTATTAATCACTAGAGACATTTTTTTTTATAGTATAATTAAACTTTGTTTAGATTATAAACTTTTATAAATTGTTATATTTAGTAACTTTAATATTAATTGTTTAAAAACTTTAATACTTTTGGCCTTAAAAGAAATAAAATCAATATTTAATAAAAATATATTTAAATTTGAATTTTTTTTTTAAAAATATTTTTTTATTTTTTAAAAAAGCAGTATAAATTTATACTATTTTTGTTAATTTTTTTAAAAATAAACTTTTGTTAATTTTTTTAAAAATAAACTTTTGTTAATTTTTTTAAAAATAAAATAAAAAAGTATAAATTTATACTACTTTTGTTAATTTTTTATTTATCAAAATATTATAATCTTCTAAATCTGGACCGTCACTTACTGAACTATACCAATGAATTGCCATTCCATCAACATATTTAGATGCTTCTAAGTCTGAATAAATTATTTTAGCCCAATTAAATGCATGATCTCTATTGTGATCATAAATCATTATCTTTATATTTGGATGATCTTTCTTAATTCTTGGACCTAAATAATTTTTAATAAAATCTCTTGTATATTCTGGTGTATATAAACATGCCTCATAATCTTGTGCATTTTCTGGTTCGTTTTGGATAGTAAATCCCCAAAAATTAATTCCTTCTTTTCTATATTCAGTAATAAATTTAGAATAGAAAAGTGACCAGCTATCTAAAATTTGACTCACATTCATTAAGCCAATTGGCTTACTACTCCCATTCATATTGTGGTTATATTTCATCCAAGCTGGTGGTGACCAAGGACTAAAAAATAAATTAAAATTATTTTCTAATTGAAATTGTTTTAAATTATTTAAAACTGCCTTTACAAAAGGAATAATAAATTTTTTATCTCTATTAATATTAAAATAATTTAATTTAAAATCATTTTCAACATCGTCACAACTATATGTGCTTAATGAAAAATCACATGAATTCATTGGAATTCTACCAAATGTATAATTTAATCCTTTATTTGGTGACCATAATAAATCTAATAATTCTTTTTGTTTATTTTGTTGTAATTGTGAAAAGACAAAAGCAGATGATTCAGTTAATGCACATCCAAATCCTAAAATTGTTTGATATCTTTTATTTCTATTAATTTTAACAATATTAATGTCAGAACCAAGCAGCTCAGTAATAATAAAATCATTTTCTTTTTGTTTTTGTTGTTGTTTTTGTTGCCAATAGATAGGAGGAAGTTTTGTTAATCTATCATTAGTGTACTTTGCTGTTTGAATTGTTTGAACGGGACCAGGGATGATGTTGTTATTGTTAATGTTGTCAATTTTATAATTTCTTGCGAAGGACAAAGAAGAGAAAACGGTTATGGCCACAAACGTAAAGACAAACAGTTGCCAAAAGTTACACCAAAAAACAAAGTGACGCAATTTAAACATTTTTTAAATGATGATTTGGTTTGATTGATTGAAGGTTACAGAACTAGTTCAATAATAGGTTGTTTAATATTTCATTTTTCCATCTAATTGTCAAATTGATGAACAAATTATTTAAGTTGACCTTTTTAATTAATAATTTTTCTCTTTTTCAAATCGTTGTTTTGTAAAGATGTTGTTGTATCCTTTCTTTTCATTATTATTTTGTCATCATTATTTACAATTATTGTAATATCAAATAAACAATTTGAAATATTATCCAATAATTGTAAATATAATCTTTCATAAACTTTACAATTTTTTAATTTTCCATTTACTTTACAATTACTTCCAATAAAGAAATAAAAATCTTCAAAAACAACTACGCATTGATATTTCCACTTTCTAGTCAACTTGTTCTCCAATTTTTTACAATTTTCCTTTGTAAATAAATTTTCATTATCTAAACAATAAAATTCATTATTTAAAGAAAAATAGGCAAATTCGTGTCCTTGTTGTAAAAATCTAAAAGAACAAATTGATTTTTCTAAACCAAATAAAGTAATCTTTTTAAAACCAATTATTTGTTTTTCGTGATAATCATTAAAACCACTTGCATACAACTCGTTGTTATAATAATTATTATTGTAATTACTATTATCATTATTATTACCACTTAGTAATAACGTTCCAGTTGCACAACAAGCAATTTTTTTAACTTTAAATGGAACATTTAATTTTGTAAAACAAGTTAAAATTTCATTAAAATTTTCTAACCCTAATTGTCCTTCATTATTCTTTCCACTTCCATAAATATTTCCAAAATAATCTAATAGAATAGCGTGTGAAAATCCTGCTTTTAAATCTTTAATTTTATTTGGTAATTCTATAATTTCTTGAAAACCAATGATTGGTTGTTCTTTTCCGTTAATTACCGTTGAATCTCCTCCAAATAAAATTTTATTATTTTTTGTAATGATAAATACACTTTCTGAACCACAAGTTATAAATTTTATATTCATTTCAACATTTTGTAAAGTCATTATTTTTGTAAATTTTGAAAATTCTTTTTTTTTAAAATTTCCAAATTGACCATAATCACAGCCACAACCATAAATATTATTCTTTTCATCAATCACAATTATAAAATTCATACCAGTAGCCATAAATTTTGCATTTGAAATTTGTTTAATTTTTTGAAATCCATTATTTTCTAAATCACCACTACCTTCAAACTCTGCATTTTCACCAACATAACCTTTACAATAAACATTTCCTGTTTGTGTTAAAATAACTACAAATTCATCATTAAAAAAAGCATTACTGTAAATTTGTTTGATATTATCTTCATTAAAAACAAATTCATAATCTTCGATGGCGTCCTCGTCTTCTTGATCACTTTCGTTGTCATTAATTTTTTGTTTAAAACCAATTGCGAGCTCTTGTTGTGACATTTTTTTGAAAAACAATTTTTTAAATTTCTCCTAAAAATCGGAAAATCATGCAAATACCCAAAATTTTACAACAACAGAAAATTTTCAGAAACAACAAGAATTAGAGTTGTTTCAATGAAATTTATTCTATTTGTAAAGAAGATAATTCTAAAAACAATTCATTAGGTCTAGCTCTTCTTTCAGTATTTTTTCTAAGCATAATCATTAATAAATCTAATAATTGTTCAAATCTTTCATGTTCTAAATAATCTTCATTAAATGATTTAATTTTCTGTAAAATCATTTTCCTTAAATTCTCTCCATCACCATATTGAATAACAAAAGAAGATAAAACAGTTTCTGAATCATTTGTAAATAATTGATAAATTACACAACCTAAACTCCAAACGTCAGCTTCTGCATCATAACGATCTAAAGAAGAAGATTTATCAATTAAAATAATTTCTGGAGCCATAAAGGTTTGAGTTCCACAAAACGTTGCAGCTGCTGAACCTTTAGAAAATTCATTTGCTACACCAAAATCACATAATAAAACATTAATTTGTTCATTATCTGGATTAAATTCAGAAATTAAAATATTTTCAGGTTTAATATCTCTATGAATAACATTCTTTTCTTCTAAAAATGTTAAAACATCAACCATTTGTAACCAAATCTTATAAATTATTGGAATTGAAAGAGGTGCATATTCTTTCATAATTTTTCTTAAATGTCCCAACTTAATGTAAGGCATTACAATAGCTAATGATAACATGTTGGATTCATTCCATATAAAACATTCATTAATATTTACAATATGTTTGTGAGATAATTTTGCTAATTGAATTGCTTCACGTAATGCAACGTTAATATTTTCTGATCCTCCTGTAATGTTAATTAATTTCATTGCTAACTCTCCCTTTTCAGGTTTTAACTTTTCTTTAACTGTAAAAACGGAACCGTAAGAACCGCCCCCTACTTTTCTAATAATTTCATATCTAGATTGATCTTTACTTATCATTAATTCTCCTAGTGGAATGTATGGATCTTCAAATGATTTATATTCCAATGATTTCTTCTTTTTCTTTCTTAAATAATAACAAACTAATAGACCAGTGGCTACTGCAACTAACAGTAAAACAATTAATACAATTAAGATTGTTACAATAGCAATGATATGATCATTATTAATATCTGGTTCTTTTGTATCATTTCTTAATAGTGTAACGTAGGAATTAAATGTAACTCCATCAAATGTACAGGATAAGGAATCGCCGACAAATAAAAAGCTTGTAAATTTAAGTTTTAATGTTTTTGGATCATATAACGCACAAAAATAGTTCTTTAAATATTTCTTTTGTAAATTCTTAATATCCTTAACGATTGGATCCTTATAATAAACTGTAACATTTGTTTTAATATTATCTTCTATTACTTCATTAAAATTAGATTGTTCTTCTGAAAATTGTTGTGTACTTGCTTTAAAATATATTAAATCTGTAAGAACATATAAATCATTCTTATTTGGAACTTCTTCTTGTAAATTAGCTTTTGAAATAATAGATTTCCATTTGACATTATTTGTTTCATTTACAGTTTTATAATTAAGAACTAAAAATGCTCTAACATAAGATGGTAATTGTTCTGCTGACAGTACAGTAAGATGTACAATGCAATGATCAAATATAAAACCATCTATATTAGCAATTTCATATTGTAATTTTTGAATTTTAATAAAATCTGTCAAGTTAGAACCAAATAGATAAGTGTTTACAGGTGTGATATATCTTAATGGTAAATGAGTAAAACTTTCCACTAAATCATATAAATGTGAATTGGTGGTTGTATGATCTCTAATTGTATTACATTTGTTATAATGGGCAATCATCTTTGTAATCATCACATTAATTTCATTGATATAACGATTACTAATATCTCTACTTAAAAGCTTTGAATTTAATTGTACAATAATTTGTTTTAAAGATTCTATAAAACTACCACTACAATAATTAATCTCCACAATGTCTTGTAAATATAAAGTTGATAATAAAGAAAATATCTTTCTAAAATAGAGAGGCCAACAGTTAATACATGTTGGATCTCTTAAAGCTACACTTAATTCATAAATCTTATTAAAGAATATTTCAAATACACCATTCACGGCTTTTGCATCTTGTACATTTAATGTGGTTGACTTTAATTTTAATAAAAACATTTCTAGTAAGGCTTGGAATCCAATACAAAACTTTCTATAACCTTTAGAAGTAAGGGAACTATCTAAAGATTTCATTCTTTCTTTAAAGTAATCTACAATATCTGTTATATTATTTATATTATCTAAAGGATTTGTAATATTTACGTTCATATCAAATTCTGTAAAACTGTTATAATGGTTAATAGCTCTAACTACAATCTTCTTTAAGGGTGGTAATCTTAATTCTAAAGCATAAGGTGAGGTTGTGGCAGAAGGAGAAATATCTACAATTCCACCTGTCACTAAATTGAAATAATAAATAAAATATTTAATATTTAGTCCAGAAAATTGAATACATTCCAAAACCATACTGTCATCAAAAGCTTTTGAAACTGTTGGATTCAATACACAACTGCCTCTATCAGGAGAAAGAGCTACAGTAAAGACAGCGTCTTTATAGGCTGAAATTGTATTATTCGTTTCTGTAAGAGCATTAGTTCTAAGACGCACGGCATATTGACCACCTTGTATTAATAAATCTGAATTAAGTAGCATTGGTCTATTGACGAAAGGTTCTGAATAAATTACTCTTTCTCCTTCAATTATTTGCCATTCAGATTTAATGTTAGTGACAGTAACTGTTTGAAGATTATATTCAACGCTTCCAAATATTAAAAAGTTTTCATTATTAAGTAATTGTGGAAAATCAGAAAATCTAATGAGAGGGATTTCGTGGGCAACTATTTCTAATTTTGTACTAACACTATCTTCATAGGTATATTTACAGATAGTGAAGCCTTTACATTCAACCACTACTTTAACTTTACACTCAATTACGTAAATTTTATCACTCACCAAGTCACTCACTGTCACATCAATTTGTTTATCTTTTTCATTTGCAAGCCTTCTATTGAAAAAGTCAGGACAATTATCACTTATACATTTCCAGGAAATTTCTTCATAAACGTTATATTTTGTGCCTCTTTCTTCATCTGTAAAATCTTTGATTTCATAATCCACTGTTAATGTTTTAGAAAGTGTTTTTTGTACACTACAATCACCACCAATAATATGTAACCTCAATTGACTTTGAGGTACAATGATAGTTATTGAATCTTTAACAAATGTTTTCTTTGAATCCACATCAAACGATAAAGTAACATCAACATTATAACTGCTATTAATAAAAGGTATTGTGTATGGATCAATCATTAACGCAGAAGGAGCATCGAATGTATTCTTTAATGGGAAATCAAATCCTGAATACCATGTTGTAAAAACTTTTGGTGTACTAGTGCCTATAAGTGCTGGAGGAATACGTTTAAATATGACAAGTATGCAAGACTCAAACCTATAACAACTCAACCTTATTGGAGAATCTGGTGTAACGTGAGCTCTCCAAGTAGAAAATCTAGAAAATGTACTTGTATATGTCCCTGAATTACCAAATATATTGGAAACTGTTAGTTGTACTTTATATTTTGTCTCATAAGCATTTGAGACATTAAGAATATCAGGTTGTAATACTAAAATAGAATTTCCATAACCGTAAATATAATCAGCCAAGGCCTTCTTTGCATCTGGATCTACATTTCCATTAGAAGGGATCACATCAACCAATTCCCAATGAAATCTTAAAGTTCTATCTTCTGGTGATTTAGAATAAACCCCAAGCAGTGTTACCTCACCAGTGGCCCCTACTGATTGTGTAGCAACAACTGAAACATCTGGATAAGGTGGAACCGATTTATATTCTAAAGGTACTTGCAACACACTCATATTTTCACTTGGCAATCTTAAATATACCAACTCGCTTGAATTAGAACCCAAATAAGAATCATACAATAAATCTACTCTAACATCTGTTTGATTATAAATTGTACAAGCGTCAAAGTTGACTTGATCTAAGGTAGGAAGAGATAAATATTCTGTACAAAATTGATTTTGTAAAACTTCATCTGGAGCACTACATCTAAAATAACTAAAATCTGAACTTAACCAGCACTTTACAAACTTTTCACAACGTTCTCCATAGTAACCTGGCATACAAGCACAAACATCAGGTAATATACAAGTACCATGTCCTGAACAAGTATTAGTGAATCCTCCAAAACATTTTACATTTTCACAGTATGTTCCATTATAACCTTCATTACAATGACATTTTTCATTATCGCAACTAACTCTAAAGTTCTTTACCTTTAATCTTGTTTCACCAAAATTATAATAAAATTGTTTTGGAATATAATATAAGAATAATCTAACTCTTAAATCAATAGTATCGTCATTTGCAATTAAAGTCATTGGACAATTTACAATTTCATCTTTTAATTTATCGTAAATAACATTCACACCATCACATATCATATCCCTTACTGATAATGAACTTTGATCAGTAATACCATATTGACAACATAATTTAAATAAAGTTTGATCATCAAAATAAGAGAAATAATTTGTTAAATTAGCCCCGACAGTAACATAAGAAGTTTGAAAAGGTGTTACATATTCAGGGAGTATTTGATATACATTACTTCTATCTAACATTGTTAATTTAAAATCAGTTGAAGAAATCTTTTCTAAATAATTTAAATCCATTTCTACAATACCAGTTTGTAACACAATTGACACCAATCTGTCCACAATTTCATTGGCTAGTCCAAATCTAGTAATTTCACAATAGTAAGTACCATTATCATTATCTAAAACATTTAATGCAAAAAGTCTATTTACTAAGGGTTCATCTCCGTTTACTTGACAAAAAAGTCTATTTGTAGAGTTAAATGTAAATTTATAATCAGTGTTAAATTTCAGTCTAATAGTACTAGTTTCAAAGTCCATTATAATTGTGCCATTAAATTGTTCTTTGTTTGTTAAAATAAAATCTGCTTTAGGAATTAACGGTAAGGTTGTGTCTAAAGAAATTGGTATCGAATCAAAATAATCTTTGTAAAGTAATTGTAACGATAATCTTCCACCATTGTATTCATAATTATCTATCGTAAAAGATAATACACAGTAAGTCATCATATAACATTTTATATTTCTAATTAAAGAAACTTTGTTGTCATATTTAAGATATAATACTTGTAAAATGTCTGAATTATCAAATATTGTTGAATGTTCCACTGATAGAGATAATGTAAAAGGACTTTTGTCAAATACCTTAACTAATATATTATTAACAATAATACTTCTAGTATTTCCTAAAAAGTAATAAGGTATGAAACTATCTCCAATATTTGCACTATATGAATCATTAACTTGAACAAATAAATTAACTAATGTAATACCTTCAAAATTAGAAGATATTTGTCCACAATTAACTTCCTTAACATATCCTTGTAAATAAACAAAACTACTAAAAGATAATTTTCTAATTTCTTTTCCAACAACACAAAATATTTCCTTTTCAAAATTATTTAACATTGGAATATCAAATTGTGGATGAATTCTAATAGTTATTGAACTTTCTATTAGTGATGCTCTGGAACTGGAATTCATAATAATACCTGTATTATAAATATTTATACTTCTCCTTCCAATAAGGTGAGTACTATTTTCTTTATATTCTCCATGAAATTCTAATGTAATTCTATTTGGTTTAGAAGAATAAATTTGCATATAACAAGTAGTACCAATTAATAAACATGGTGTTAATTGACTATTTGTACTTGTTTTGTAATAAATATATTTTTGTATAGGTTTTGGAATAATACTTCTTCCTAAAGTAGAATTCCTAAAATTTACACCAAAATAAATATCTTTTCTATTACTAATTCCAACAAAAGGTATTTGTAAATTCTCTTGAATTAAATTTGTATCTAATCTATAAATTGTTCCTTCTGTTGTAACTAAAATTGAATGATATAATTCTCTATCATCTCCTAAATCAATGTTATCAATCTCCCATAATGTTAAATCACAATTTGATGTACCAATACCTAATTCATCATATAAATCTATTTCTAATCCTTTAATATTATAAAAATCAGCATCATAACTAATAAATTCTGTACCAAAATTAAATAAAAGTCTGTTGGCATGTGAACAATTACTACTAACAAAAATATTCCATTGCTTTGGTGTTTCTATTGTAAATCTTGGTGAAATAACTTGTAGATAAGATAAAGAATCTATAGGTTGTAATTTACACCAATAACTATAAATCATATTTGGTTTTAATTCTCTATCGTCACATAACACTGTACCATTATCACCAATAGTATGTCCTAAAACAAAAATTTCATCTTCCAAAACAATAAATTCAGAATTCATGTTAATAGGTAAAGAAAGATAAATAGTTTCTTCCCAATTAAAAAAATAAAAAGAAAATTGTTGTATAAATAAAACATTTCTGTCAATTGGATCGATCATTAATCTCTTTAATTTACCTTGATTATAGTCAGCTAATGAATCAATCTTTAAAACTTGTCCATTATTAGTATCTAACATTAAAATAATATAAAATAAATCTCTTTGAGTTTCGTCACGAACAACAACGTTCTCCCAAATATGTATTGGAGATACCACAACAATCAATTCCTCTACACCAAGCACTTTCTCAATGCCTAAAATTGAATTTTCATACTTTCCAGAACCAAAAGAACCCCATATTATAGTACCATTATTCATATTTACTTTATAAACACAAGCACTAGCATAACTGTCATCTGTAATTGTATATCTACAAGTACCACCTATATAAATAAAAGCCGCTTCTTCATCTATTGTAACTGAGTTGACTTGAATTCCAAAAGAAGAAATATAATCAGATGATAAATAATTATTTTTATCAAAATAAATTTTAATAATATTATTACCACCATTTAAAGTTATATCCATATTAATTAAATATAAAGTATCAGTTATTATATCTGTACTTTCTGAAGATTTTGCTAATGTTGTTAAATAAACATTTCCATCTAAATTTACAATATTTAAATTTGTAAAATCAATATAAGATGTATTTGAAAATGTTTTATATAATTCTCCATTAGATTTATATAATGCTATAAAGTTAACCGCAATGTCAGTATTACCCGTAATTTGAATTTCCTTTACTACTTTATCTTCTGTACTTTGTTGGATAACCCTTTTATTAGCGTGCGATTCAAAAACTAATGAAAAGGTTTCTTCCGATATTCCTTTAGAAGAAGATGATGAAAGCTTTGTAGCCTTTCCCAACAAAACAAAAAGGAAATCATCTTCATTCGTAGTAGCGTTAATAAAATTTAACATATTTAAATCAATTATTTCAACTTCCCTTGTTGGCGAATAAACCTTTCTTATCCAATCAAATTGTTCTAATCTATTAAATTCTAAATTTTGATCAAATGTTTCATAATTAAATTTAAAGAGAAAACCATTTCTATAATTTCCTTCGTTTTGAATGAAATGTATAGATGATGATTGCGCTTCTAGTTCTTGTTGATTACCTTCATATCTAGTAATATTTAAAGAACCCTTGAAACTTCCAATAAATGTAAAGCCTTGAATCGGATTCTCTCCAAATAGTGACAGATCTTCAATCTTTATGTCAAGTGCATTATCATTCATTTTCCAATATTGTAGCCATGATATGAAAGGTCTAAAATTATTACTTGTTGTTTGTGTTAAAACTAATGATATTGATGTAAATTGCAATATCAATAATGTGGTAGTGATTAGTATAAGAAATAGTAATTTATTATTTATCTTTAAATGTGATTTCATTTCATTATTTCGTTTTTTTGAAAAGATTTTTGGCATTATAATGATTTTAACATCGGACATCTTTTGACAGAACAAGAAGAAGAATACCCGCCTATACATCTACATTTTTTAAAATCTTAATTTAAAACAAAGTTGACAGCAAATCTATTTGATTCAAACAAATTCAAAGTAAAGTAATTAACGTTAATTTCCTTCAACTTACTGAAAGAGCCCATGTTTTTAGAAAGTATTATTAATAAGTGTTAATAAATAGACAATTATTAAAAGTATTATTTTCAAGGAACATCTTAAAATTAACAAGCCTAAAAAAAAATGCACCATCTTAATGCAATTGCTAGCGGAGGGGTGGATAGCGATAATAACACAAACAACAATAATAACAAGAGAATAAAATTTAATAATAATAATAGCAACAATAATAAAGAAGAAAATGTACAACAATTAATGGAAGAAGAAGATAATTATCAACAAGTAGTAGAAGATAAAATGAATAATTGGATAGATTTACCTAATGATATTTGGTTTTTAATATTTTCTTATTTATCTTGGTATGATATTTTAAATAAAAATAAATTATTTATTTTAAATAAAAATTTTAATTATTTAATTATGAATTTAAATATTTTATGGAAAAATTTTAATAAAGAATGTTTTTCAATATCTGAATTTATTAAAGATGAAGAAAATGATAATTTACTATATATTAAAGAAAATTTAAATATTTTAAATATTTTAGATTATGAAAATTTATATTTTTTTAATGAAAATACAAAATTAAATTTACAAAAAATTATTGAAAAAGAAAGTAATTTAATTTTAAGTTTATTACAAAAAAATAATTATTCTGAAAAATCAATTTTTGAATTTTTCGTTAAAATTTATTTACAAAATAATTTAGAAAATAAAAATGAAAATTATTTAGATGCACAAAATAAATTTACAAAATTAAAAAAATTAATTAACCAATTAGAATTATATTTATTACAAAATAATCCAGCAATTCATCAAACTTTACAATTTTTAACAAATTCTAATATTACAATAAAACAATTTATACAAAAAATAAATAAACAAAAATTAACTTTTAAAGAATTATCAAATATCCTTAATCAACACACTTTACAACAAAATACACAACAACCTTTACAACAAACTTTACAACAACAATATATACCAATAGATTTTCAACTATTTTATTTACTACTAAACGGTCAACATTTCACTAAAAACAATAATAACAATAATACATTAGGTTTATTTGGTGGATATGAATTTTATACTTATCATGCAAATATACAATTATTTTCATTACAAGAATCATTAATTTATTATAAAAGATTTATTGAAGAAGAAATGGATATTCCTTCTTATTATAAGAAGAATTGTTTACCTTTTGCAGGTGGTTCAAATGTTATTCTTTTTATTGTTTTAAAAGACTTTTCCGTAAATAATAATCCAATAGATAACGAAGATGATGATGATGAGGTTGCAGAAGAAGGGAATATGACAATGGAAGAAGGCTTTAATGAGGAAGGGAATACTGAAGGAAATGATAATAGATTTGTATTTAAGGTTGGTAATGTAGTTCAATTAAGTGGAGAGGGTGCTCCCTTCTTATTACATGAAAGTTTTTTAGGTTTTATAGAAAAGTATATAATAAATTTAACGGAAAAGAATTTATTTAGTATTTATCAAGAAACGAATGAAATTATACGTTTTCCAAGAGATACAATTATAAGTAAAGGTTCCGATACAATAACTAATGGTGTTCGTATTCAATGTAATGCTATTGTAGTTCCCGAACTAAGTAGAATCTCTAAAGATCCATCTTCCTTATTATATCACTTTAGTTATCGTATAAGAATAACAATGGATAAGAAAGAAAGATTAGATAATACTTGTAAATTAGAAAGTAGACATTGGGAAATTATTGAAGGAGATAATTTAAATAAAGAACAAGGTGAGATTGTTGAAGGACCAGGAGTAGTAGGATTATTCCCTAAAGTATCACCTGGATCTTATTTTGAATATCAATCATGTACTCAATCAAGTGAAAGAATAGGTTATATGAAGGGTTATTTTACTATGAAGAATTTAAAGACTGGTGAAAGATTTAAGGCAATGATTGATCCTTTTCAATTAACTGTTGAAAATCATTTGTAAATTTTATAATTTTATTGTGTTTATAATTATTTTATTGTAATTTTTTGTAATAATTTGTAAAAATAATAATAATCAAATTTTAAAATAATTATAAAAATAATAATCAATGTTCTTTCTAAGAATGGCTTAATGCTTGAAAAGGAGTGAAGAGAAAAGAACTTTTTTAAAAAATGTCTGAAGCTGAAGGGACGTCAACAACATCAACAGGTAGAAGTGAATTGTCACAATTGGTGTAAGTTAGTTTTTTGATAATCAAGATTAAATTTCATGATTAAATTATAATAAAATTGATTTATTGATTTTAAAATAATAGATTTTCTTCATTATTTAGTGTTCTTTCAACAACTCTTTCTTTAGGTTTCGGAATATGGGGTGGTAAGTAAGAGAATAACAAAAGTTGACAAGATTTATTTTGAAAATTTAAAGTAATTCTTTATACTTTACAAAAAGATAAAACTTTTAATGTAGATAATTGTAAAGCAGAAACAATTAATAATTTATTACTTTCACAAGGAATTGTAGATTTAATTCTAGGCTCAATTAGTTTTTTAAGTATCTTTTCTGGTTGGTTTGAAATTTATTATTTACAAAAAAGTCAACCAGAAGATGATGACCTTTTAGATAATTATCAAAATAATAATAATTATGAAGAAGAATTAACTAGAAAAAAACCAATTACGGCATGTGGATATTCTTTAAGAATTTTATTAGGTTGTGCTTCTTTAGCTTTATTAATTACAATGTCTATTTTTAATTATAATAGTAAATGTAGAGAATTATTTTTAAATTATTATTCAATCATAAATATTTATTTAGTTGTACAATATGTTTTTATTGGAATAACTGGAATTTGTTGGATTGCACAATTATCACAAAGTATTTATTATTTTAGAAAGAAAAATAGTAATGCGTATGATTATACTAAATTAAATGTGGTGGATGAAGATGATGATGAATTGGAAAGAACTTTTTAAAAAGTCAATAAATTGTAAAATAAATTGTAATTTAAAAAACTTATTATTGTAAAAAAAACGCTATTTGTAAATATACGCTTTTAGAAATTTAGGCTTTCTACTCAAGGAATGACTCTAAAAAATTTATTGAAAAAAATTAACTTCAACTTATGGGATCATTTTTGAAGATCAAAAAAATAAATAAAAAAAATTACTGTAAGCCCTTTCTCTTTTTGATGAGGGGAAGCATATTGTTGGTGTTTGGTTCTTGAACTCCTTCTTCCATTGCTTGTTTTTGTTTTCTTTTCTTTGCTTCTGCTATTGATTTTTCAGAATCAATATCTTCACCTAAATCATTTCTAATTTGTTTAAGTACTTGTATTTCTGCTCTTGTTCTAATAAATGATTTTAATTCTCTTTCTGTTAAATCTTTATCTGTCAATTCATCTTCTTGTTTATTTATTTCTTTAATACTTTCTTCTGTAAGGGCCTTATCAGAATGTTGATAGCCATTAATAATTGATTGTTCAGCAACACCTTCAAGTAAAAGCCTTTCAATTTCTAAATCTTCTTGATCCATTCTTTGATTTATTAATGTATTATTATTATTGTTTTGATCTTCTTTAATTCCATGCAATGAATTACTAATTCTTATTTTTGCTTGTTCAACTTTTTGTTTTCTTCTTTCTCTATTTAAATGTGACTTAACAAAAGCAGGAGGAAGTGCATGTGAAACTTTTGAATTAATATCTGATATTGCCTTAAATTGTTTACCTTTCGTTTGTAATCCTTGATTATTTAATGTACTTTGTGTTAATTCTACGGGTATTAATGGTTTTGTCACCTCAACAACACTATTATCTTCTATACTTATTGGTAGTTCATTATTTTCATTATCATTATTAGGAGCCATATTAACGACAGTATTATTACTTTCTTGTATCTCTTCAGTTGAAGGTTCTATCTTAGTTCTATGTATATCTCTTAGTTGTTCAACAAAATCTAAAAGGAAAGGTAAATGTCTAATTAATGATTTGTTTGTTATCTCATGTGACCAAGGTAAATTCTTTGATAAATTAAGCATCAATTCTTTTAATTCATTATATCTATCTCTTAATGATCCTTTACCAATGTTTAAATGTTCTGCTAAATCTTCAAAAGATGTTTTTATCTTAAAACTTTCCATTGACAACTTTAAAGCAGCTCCAACTAAACCAATTGGTCTTCTTCCAGTATCTAACCATTCTTTAATAGCAACCCTTACAAGCCTTCTAGTTCTTAATATTGCATTATTCTTTTCTTCTTCATCTTTAAATCTATCTGTAAAATTATTTACAATCTTATCGCATAGTATCTCTGGATCTAATTGATCTACTTTAATATTTAAAGTAGAACAAATCTCTTTATACTTTTTACCTAATTCAAATATTGTTGTACCTAACACTTCCGATAGATCTAATAACGTTATTGGTAAATGTTCACGTCTACAAATTATATAGATAGATCCAGCAATTATACCATCTAACCATTTCTCTTTTGTATATCTAAAAGTAAGACCTGGAGAATCTTTATCTTCTTGTTTTTCATTATTACTTTTAAATTGATTAAAATCATTCTCTCGATTGGAAAATAATGTAGATTTCATACGTTCTTTAATTAAATTCATATTTCTACTTCTCTTTTCATCATAACTTAAATCTTCAACTTCTCCATCTTCTTCTTCATTTATTGTTGTTGTTGCCTCTTGTTCTTCTTCTTCTTCATTAAGGCTTCCATATAATAAATTCCCTAGTTGACCACTCGTACTATTAGTAGGATCATAATCATCTAAATCAAAATTATCTTCATCATTATCTTCTTTATTATTAGCAGTTAGGTCCAAATCATTATTTAAACTATTTGCAGTAGAGGCCTCAGCCATATGTACCTCTTCCTTATTATCTATCTTCTTCTTTCTCTTAGATTTCTTATTTGTAAGAGGATTAGAATGTTCTGCCATTTGAGAAACTAAAAACATAACTTCATCAGCAAACCTAGTTGGAACTTTTAATGCGTTTAATAACTCTGTTATTCTAAAAAGAGCTTTCCTCTTAGCAAGTATTTGTCTTTGAATTCTAGATTGAGATTTCATTGATAAAGCATCTCCCGAAGAAGAAGCATAAAGGTATGCTCCAAGCAAGCCTTCATCTTTTGAAATATGTCTACCTAGAATAGATGGTCTATTAGCACCTTTATCAAATTCAATTTCTTCTCTAAATACCGAAGCAGTTCCTTGCATTGTGTTATCTTGTTGAGCACCACATAAAGTACAAACATTTCCATAATTTTCATCGAAAGCAATACAGTTTTCCGATCCACAAACAAAACAGTCGTTTTTATTATTGTTAGTTTT
>CADWAF010004415.1:0-11523 GCA_902984215.1 Willaertia magna | reverse complement strand
CAAAGAACAGCAATAATAGCAATAACGATATTGCTGCCTCAACAACAGTTAAGGATTTTGAAAGTCCTAAAGAAGAGTATCACAACAATAACAACACCAATATTAATAAATCTACAACAATTACAGAAGATGAAGAAGATTTAAGACAATGGAAATCTATAAATATAGATGCAAGTATTGAAACTGCTGATAGTTTTATATTTGGTGATTTACGTCTTCGCAAGACACAAGATGAAGAAGATGATGGTGATGAGGAAGATATAAAACAACAACGACAACGACCACTTCATTCCAAACCTACTTTACATTATTCTTCATCATTAAGGCCATTAACCTCTTCTATAACAACTACAGCTACCACTTCAACATATTCAACAGCAATTCCTTATGAAGAAGATGAGGCAATCAAAGAAGAATTAATTAAACAACATAACCTTATTAAGAACAATGATAATAACACAACAACAACACTAATAGAAGAAGAAAAACATGAAGAGGTAGTAAAACAAGAAGAAGAAGAAGAAACATCAAATGATTTTGTAAATAATAATTCTTTTCAACAATCCAAACATTTCAATTCCATTTCAAAAGATGGAAGAGATAGATTTCGTTTAAATTTATGTACATTTACTTACGCTTCATCAATATTAGATGGTTTTAAAAGAAATATACCACAATTAATTTCCATTCACGATTTAAGTCTTAATATTTTAGATCAAGAAAGATATGCTTCTTATAAAGTGATTGAAGATGAAGAAAATAAAAGTGTCTTTTCTTCTTATACCTCATTAGAAGAAGAAAAGAATAAAAAACAAGAAGTAACGAAAGTATTAGAACAGCAACAACAAGATAAAAAGAAAAGAGAATTATCCAAACAAGTTGAAGATTTATTTGAAAAATACTTTTCTGAAGATATCCCTCACGATATTGAAGAATTATTAGAAAGTGAAGAAATCTCTTCAATTACATCTTACTGCCTATACATGTTAGAATATTATTCTTCTGTTCCATATATCTTTAGAGAACATTCTAAATTAATCTTAATATTAAGGGCAATTGTTTTCTTTAGTAATTATTCTTCAACAAGTCGTGATGTGAAATTACAACAAGCTAAAATTTCTTTTATTAATTATTGTTTAGCTGATATTAAAAGAGTGCAAATTTTATTTTGTAAATTTATTGATTTATCAAAAGAAAAACATGATAAAGTACAATTTTTAAGTTCTAAATGTTTATTACAATTTATACGTTTTTATTATAGACATACTAATTATAGAAATGAACCTTTTTTAATGAAAAGTACTTTATTACAAATTGCTGAATCAATTCACTTTTTAGTTGAAGAATTATTAAAAAAGAATTTGGAAAGTTTTATTCAAATACATTATTATCACATTTTAATTTCAATTTTATTTGAACATTATATTGAAAATGACACGAGTGCAGTTAGATCAATTATTAAAAGTCCTAAAAGTATGATCAACAGCAATAACGATAATGAGAAAGGAAAAATTAGTGGTGATGACGATAATAATGATGAATTTTCATTAACTTCTTCTTTAAACACTACTAATAATAACAATAATGACTATTTTATTAAGGATGAAGAAGAAGAAATGAAGGAAATAGTAAATGAAGAACAACAAATAAATAATGAAATATATGATGAAATTGATAGAAAAGTACACGAAGAAGTAAAATCTTTATTAAGATTTTGTAATCAAACAAGTGTTTACATGAAATGTTTATCATTATTAAATAATTATGTACAAAACCAACAATCCATTAATTTTAATTTTACCTTTTTAAATATTGAAACTGATGTTTTTAAATTTATATCTGTAAGTATTTTTTAATTTAATTAATTTTAAAATATTTAATTTTATTATTATAAATATTTTAAATACTTAAACATTTATTTTAATTTTATAAATAATAGAGTATGATTAGTGAAGAAACTTTAATAATTAAAGCAAGTTCTGATTTATTACTTTCACATTGTAAAATACTTACAAATCGTCAAAAAGATTTAATTGTGTATGCACTTTTTTCACATAACATTATTTGTTTAAATTCTTCATTAGAACAAGAAAATATTCATAAACAAAGTATTAATTGTCTTTGTAATTGGATTGAAAGAGATGATCACGTAAAAAACCTATTAAACTATTATATTAAAAAGACATTTGAAAATATAGAACAATTTACAAAGACACATTCAACTACAACACTAACCACAGCTACAACTAAAAATAGAAATAGCAAAACTTATAACAATAACAATTACAACATTAATAATTACAATGACAATAATAATACATTAATAATGGAAGAAGATTTAGAAGATTTAAAAGAAGAAGAACATTTGATCATTATGGAAGAAGAATTAACACCAACAACAATATCTTCAACAACAAAATTAGATGAAGAAAAGATAAATGTAGAAGAAATGCCATGGTTGACTGATGAAGAATTAGAAGAGAAAATGAAGAGTGTGATAAATTTAACGCATTTAAATAGAAAGTTATTTAGTGAACATTTTGATAATATTAAACAATTATTAAATTTGTAATTATTAAAAATTGTACTAATTGTTGTTCCTTACAAAATTTGTAATAATACCCTTGTAATTACATTTATAAACAATGTTAAAAATAGAATTGCTAAAAATAAAGTTATTATTTGTACAATATACAGTATTTTATGCAATAATAATAAATTCAAGCATAAAAAATTAGTTTACAATTTATTTAAAAAACGTTGAAAACTTCTTACAACGTCATTATCTTTTCATCATTGTCATCACTGCCAATAAAATTATCTACACTACACAGCACGCCAATTAAAAAAAAAAATTATTTTACACAAAAAACAAAAAAAAAATGCTCAAAAAATCATCTAGCTTACGTTCCAAACTCTTTTCGGGAAGATATGATGAAAATGACGATAAAACTTTTCTTCCAACCACTACTGCCACAACCACAACCACAGCCACAGCCACATCTAATAATAACTTTAATCATACAACAACAACCATAAATAATAATAACGGACGAACAACTAGTGGACAACAACAACAACAACCAAACAATTTTGACGCACAACAACAATTACTTTTAGATCAATCTGAAATTCAAATTGATAAAAAAACAAATAATTTAATAAAAGGTTTAAGAATTGTAAAACAAATTGCACAAGATTTAAATGATGAAATTACAGATTCACGTAAATATTTTGAAAGAGTTAATTCTGATATGTTAGATACTAAAAATATTTTAGATGAAACTTTAAGGAAATTAAATGTTTTAAAAAGGAAATTAAATCAAGTACATGGAGTTTATTGTATTTTTGTTTTATTTATTTTTATTGTTATTTTTGTTGTATATTATTGGATTAAAATGTCTTAGTTTTTTTTGTAAAGTTTTTTTTTTTGTAAATTTTTTTTAAATATTGATTTTAATTTTAACGTTACAACAGGTTGAGCACGATAAATTTCAGTTACAAAATGATTTACATTTATCCCTTTCGAATTTAAATATTTAAAAGTTGGACAAGTAAAAACTTGATAAAAATAAAAAATTAATAAAAATAATAAAAGACCATATAAAACGATGCGTGGAATAATTTGTACAATTAAATTTGAAGTTTTGGAATTATAAACTGTTATTTCACATATAATTTGAGTAATAATTATTCCTAATATAGTTAAAGATAATATGAAACTAAAACCTTTGGAAGTAACTAAAATTTTACGCCAATTTTTTGAACCGACATCTGCTGCAAAATTGGGATCTATTTTTGTGGTTAGAAATGAATAGGAATATTGTTGAAGATTAGATTGTTGTTGTTGTTGTTGCTGCTGTTGGTGATAGTATAGTTGGTTATTATCGGTAATTGTTTCCATTTTGTTGTTGTTGTTTTAGCATGTGGTCAACTGTGGCTTTCTGTTTTGTGTTTTTTAAAAAAAGCATGTTAAAAATTAGTTTTGATAAATTTGGTTAATTTATAAATTGGTAAAATATTTTTGTTTTTCAAAAAAAGTCCAAGATTGAAGTTTGACGTTTCTGTTTTTGTGACACTTTTTGTAATAATAATTGTTGTGATAATTGTTGTCGCTTTTTGTAAAAGTCTTTAGTAAAAAGACTGCCATGATTAGAAATACTAAAAACTTGTTCTAACGATTCCACAAATTTAGTGTGTTCTTTTAATTCTGGAGTAAGAACCACATCATTATTAAAAGGATGTAAAATATTTTACACGTTTCACTAACAGTTGTATCTTTTAAAGTGAAACATACTTTTAAATCTTTACTTGAGAAACACCTATAATTATTCGGTGAATCTATTATTGTTTTTGAAATGGTATTCTTTAAAATTTGTTTTTTATAGATAGACTCTTCAATTATTTGTTTCCACACGTTATTAATCGATAAATAATTACGTTTTTAGTTCATTGTTTTTAAATAATTATTATAACAATATTGTTGTTCAGTTGTCAATTGACACCACACTACAAAATCGTTCTTTTGAGGGAGCTTGTTGTTAATAATGATATTTTGGAATTCTTTTTTTGTACCTAAAAGAGAAGTATTAAATATCCAATAATAAATTGACCAAAGATCATCTGCGTAATTTCTATAAAAAAATAAATACAAATACACAAAAAATATAAACTTACAAAACAGGTGTTCCTGTAATTGCAAATTTAGAATGTGACGATATTCTTCGCAAAGCATTTGGATATAAAGCTTTAGTATTTATAATTTTTTGAGCTTCGTCAACAATAATACTTTCAAAAACAATTATTAATAAAAAGTATGTTTTTTAAAACTTACCAGTCAAACAAATTATCATTAACAAATTGACTTTCTAAATATTCAATATGTTTGTAAGCAGTTTTAAGAGTAGTTAATAATACAGCTCCTGTTTCGTCTGATTTTTCTAAAAATTGTTGAATCAATTCGTTCTTTTTTGACAAGTTGGATTCAGAACTGTGAAATATTTTCACAAAACAACAAGTCCAAATTTTTAACTCCTTTTCCCAATTTTTCAATAATGAGGCAGGTGAGATAATAAGAAACTTTTTAGCTTTCTTTGTTTTAGAAATACCATTAATAAATGAAGCAATCTGAACAGTTTTTCCCAATCCCATATCATCTGCCAACAATCCACCTTTCATTTTGACATCCAAAAATCTTTCTGCTAACCACTTTACTCCATCTTGTTGAAAGAGGTAAACTTTTTAAAAACAGTTGCTTCTAACTTAAAAACTGATGTATCATTATTTACTTTTAGTGAGTATTCACTACAACAATTTAGAATTCAGTAAAAATCCTTTACAAAATAATTATTTTGAATAATGTTAAACAGTAAATATGGGATTCAAAGGTAGTCGCTTTCTTTTTTGATAAGAAATTTTTATAAAAATATAAAATCTATATCATTAATTTTCCAAATATTTTTAAAATTAAAAATTTCACTAATTGTTTTACTTGAATTTGTAAAGAATACAACAAAATTACATGCAGCTCTAACTTTTAATTTAAAAATATTTTGATTTAAAAATACTTGATGATTACCTAAATGTGATTTTAAATCAATTTCACTAAAATTATTCTTTCTTTCAATAAATACTTGTCCAAATTCACCACTAGTAAATATCTTTTTATTTTCTAAAGTTATGTCACAAAATGTTATTAAATATTATTAAAAAGATTATAATCATTACAAAATAAATATAATAAAAAATTAAAAATTGTAAACTTACTTGTTACAATAATTGTTCCATAACTACCACATTCCATTTCTTCAATTTCATTATTATTAAAAGTATCCAATAAATGTGGTCCATAAATTTTTCCGGTTGTATAGTTTTTTGATTGTCCAAATTGAAAAAAATTATTGTAACCAAAAATATAAAATTTTGAATCAATTGTTTTAACGGCTACAAAAAAATATCCATTGTAAACTTTTAAAATCTTTTCTTTAATGTTAATTTTTGTAAATAAATGTTTAATGGTATTTTCTTTTAATAAACCGCTCGTTGCCTGATCTGTTGAACCGCAACCGTATAATTCACCATTTTCGGTCAACGCAAAACTTGTATTATAAGTGGCGTAAACTTTTACAATTTTTGATGGAATGTGATTGGTTTGTGATATTTTAAAATTTTCATCTCTATAATGACTATATCCAGCTACTCCAAGTTGTCCATCATCTTTACAAAAAAGTTATACAAACATTTATAATTTAAACAATCAAAATTTACAAAAATTTACAAAAATTTACGAACTTACGATTAAATCTTTCCACTTTCAGTTAATAATAAAATATGAGAATCACCACAAGTTGCGTCAATAATTTTTTCACCATTTAATAATTCGTCTTTAATTTTATTATTTTCATTTAAATAATTTTTATATTTTTCATAAGTTCCAAATAAATAAACATTTCCTTTTTCTAATATTTTAAATTATTAAAAATCGTTATAAAAATAATTTACATACTACTTAATAAAATAAATATCAAACTAAATTTAGCAAATATTTTTTTAATTGGATCTTCTTTTGTAAAGTTCAATAATTGAAATTCATTTTCCTTTTTTTCATTACAATCTTTATCATTGTAATCTTCATTATATTCATTATCACAAAAAAATTTACTATTTATACCACATGATTTATCTGGATGACAAGACATTACAAAAACTTGACCAAATTCATCTAATATTACACAAAAATAATTTGATAATTTAATATCAATTATTTTAATATTTTTAATTAATAAAGCTTCTTGTTTTTTATAAGTTCTATAATCTCTTTTTAAAATTAAAGCAAAAGGCTCGTTACTATTCAAATTGCAAGGATTTATTTTCTTAATTGTTGTTAATTTTTCATTAAATTCTTCTTCATTACATTCTTCTTCTTCGTTAATTTCTTCTTCATTATTGTCTTCCGGTTTAAAAAGTGACAAGGCCTGTATTGTTGACATTTTTTAAAAGGATTTTAAAACTTTACAACATTGTATACATCGAACTAAATTGCTGTTAAGCAATCCGTGCAAGCATTGTTAATTATAAAACAATTTCTTTTAAAGTGTGAATTGAATAGTTTCATAAAAAAAGGAAATTATTATTGTAGATCAACAGCAGTTATTAAGGCAAGTTTTTTAATTGTTTTTGTTAATTATAATGTTTTCCTTTCTAATTTAAAGTAAAAAATGTGATGTAAATAATTTGATGTATGAATTTTGAAAGTAATTGTTTTTTTTACATCAAACAAACGGTAAGGTGCAAGTGTTGCCAAATTGACTAAACAACAAAATTTAAATCACTCTTAAAAAATTTACATCTACTTTACAAAAATATTTTTAATTAAAATCAAATTCCAAACTCCAAACTTTTAAACCATATTTTGAACCAGTATCTACTTTACGTACAATTTTACCAGTTTCATATTGAATTGTTAAAAAATCAAAATTTGTTTGATTATTATTACTTTGCATTGAACAATATAATTGTTTTGAATAATAATCAATTAATCCAATAGCACCATTTAACATTACATAATCACCTTCAATAACAGATAATTGTTCTAATTTAAAATTAATAGAATCTAAACTAACAATAATTCTTTGATAATTATTTGGACCTTTAACTAATAAACCAATACCAATCATCTTATTTAAAATTGGATCAAAAGCCATTGTTTGCATAAATAAATTATTATTTACAATTTTTAATAAATTTCCAGTCAATCCATCATAAGCAAAAAGATCAACTTCTAACTGTTTTGTAATATTATTTGTTCTACCAAATTCAATCCAAAAAACATTATTTTTATAATCATAACCAGAAACCCCACCTATAATCTCTTCAGCCTTTAAACTTGCTAATTGTTTAACTTCACCAGATTTAGGATTAATACGTAAAATAACATGTTCTTTACCTGTGTTAGCTGGATTATTTGATAAACCACTAACTATAACACTTCCATCATTTAAATCAACATTACAAGATTGACCAATTCCTAAGAAAATACCTTCTAATATTGGTACTTTAGTTATTGAAGTAAATAGACCAGTATTTAAAGAAATACCAAATAAATTAATCATTTGATTAGTACTATTAAAACCTAATAAATAATAAATTTTATTATGAATATCAATAGAAGATAATTGTTGGCCAACAAGTTCATTAAAACTTAAAATTGGACCAATTGGTTTAGTTTGTAAATTGAATGGATTAAATCTAGTTCAGTTGCTTTACAACAGTATAAGCGAGACTTCAATGACAACAATAATAACATTCAAAAGCGTAGTATAACCAAAAGTAATTCTAATCTTGTAGATGGTAAGAGAAATGTAGTTTTAAACAGTTTTATTAACCCAGAATCCCAAGAGAAATATAATACCACTACCGCCACTAGTTCATCTTCAAATCAACAATCTGTAAAGAAGGATAATGCTCCAAAACCCTCTGCATCTCAAAGCACAACTGGGAAGAAAAATTCGGCTGAATATTTACAAAAAGTGAAGTTAACTTTGACAACCGAACAATATCAAGAGTTTAAAAAATTATTGATTGAATTTAAAAAGCTTAGTTCATCTAAAGGACAAACATCAAGTACTTCATTTAAATCTTTAGTGATAAAGCTTTCAGAGTTATTTACGTTAAATAATCCTGACCTAATTGATCAATTTAAAGATTTTATAAGTAGTAAACTTCACGATAAATTTGATGAAGTTGTAAAGAATTATAGTAAAGAACAAGCTGAACAAAAGAAAAGAAAACAAGCACCTCAACAAGTGACATATGGGTATGATTTATTAACTGGAGGAAAAACAAAGAAAATTAAGCCTAATACTACCGATGATTCTAACAATGCTAATGCAAACCCAAAACAAAATATTGTTGTAATAGATGAAGATGATGATGAAGCTATGACAGATGCAAAATCGACTTCATCTTCTACGTCTAACATTGCCCCTTTGAATGATGCAAATGTTAATGTAGAGACTACCAATAATAATGAAGATACTCCTTCTCTTAAATGTTGTATTTGTAAAGATGCTGTTAACGAGCCAGCTACTTCCAAATGTGGCCACCTTGGATGTTATGCTTGTTGGAATCAATGGTTACAAGTAAAACTTGAGTGTCCAATGTGTAGAGAGAGGGTAAGACTAAAATCATTGACTAGACTTTATCTATAAACAAATATTTTTAACATTTTTCCTTATTGGGACTGGCTTTCATAATTTGTATAATAGTAAATTAAAGAATGTTTCAGAAATTAATTTTAGATTTCGTTATTAAGCTAAATTAATTTTTATCAGTGAAAAAAGAATGCCATCAGCAGAATTACTTTCAAGAGTACATAGAAAGTCGTTGTTGAATAAAGTAGTTGACAACCCTAAAGATTTAGTTAATATCTTTAAGAATGGAATGTATTTAGGGTGGTCTGGTTTTACAGGTGTTGGTAAGTGACAATAATTATGCATATTATTATATATTACATAAAACAATTAATTAATATAAATATAGGTTATCCCAAAATAACTCCCGTATTATTAGCTGACCATGTAGAACAAAATAATCTTCAAGGAAAACTTAAATTTAATTTATTTGTTGGAGCATCCACTGGGGCTGAGACAGAAAATAGATGGGTAAGTTATTTTCCTTATTATTATCATTTATTAAATTTCTTTCGCATTAAAGGCAAAATTAGATATGATTGATAGACGTTATCCCCATCAAGTTGGAAAGGATATCCAAAAAGTATGTTTTTAATTATTTTGAACATTTATTATAAATAATAATAATTAAGGGTATCAATGAGGGTCGTATTAGATTTGCAGATCAACATTTATCAATGTAAGTAATTAAAAATTCAATTCTTAACATTACGTTATTTTAGGTTTCCACAAGTAAGTTTTCACAAGGTGTTTACAATAATGTTAATTAATTTTCCTAATTTTAATTTAGAATTTAGTTTATGGTTTTTACACAAAAGACAGATTAAAAAGCGAGAAATATGTTAAGAAACATCCAGATCAAAATATAGATATCATTAAAGAAGAAGAAAAACTTGTTGTTTCTCCTTATCAAGATCATTACCCAGAAGAAGAAAAAGATAGTTTTAGTAAATATTATTTCAAAAGAGGTAAACAATTAGGTAGTTTAGATGTCACAATCATTGAGGCAACAGAAATTATGGAAGATGGATCAATTGTATTAGGTGCATCAGTAGGTGCAACACCAGAATTAATACAAATAGCTGATAAAGTAATTATTGAAGTAAATACTAAATTACCTTCCTTTTATGGTTTACATGACGTTTTACCTCCAAGTCCAGATCCTCCATTTAGATTACCTTATCTATTAACAAGGGTAGATGATAGAATTGGTTCTCCTACATTATCTATTGATACAGATAAAGTTGTTGCTATTGTTGAAAGTACAAGACCTGACAATACAACTGCAAATACTGAAGAAGATGAAACTACAATTCAAATTGCAAGAAATTTAATTGAATTTTTAAGACAAGAAATACACTCACGTAGAATTCCAAAGAATTTACATCCCTTACAATCTGGTATTGGAAATATTGCGAATAGTATAATTGGTGAATTAAGTAGAGCTCCTGAATTACAAAATGTTCAAGTTTATACAGAAGTATTGCAAGATACTTTCTTAGATTTCTTTGATGGTGGAAAATTAGATTTTGCAAGTGCTACAAGTGTAAGATTTTCTCCACAAGGATTTGAAAAGTTTTATCAAAATTGGGATCAATATGCAAAGCATATAATGTTAAGACCACAAATTATTTCTAATTCACCTGAAATTATTAGAAGATTAGGTGTTATTGCTATGAATACTGTAAGTATTGATTTTTATAATTTTTATTTACAATTATTGTTTACAATGTTAATTTACAATTTTTTACAATTATTTGTAATAATATTTAGCCTGTTGAAATTGATATTTATGGACATGCAAATAGTACTTGTGTAAATGGTTCTAGAATGTTAAATGGTTTGGGAGGTTCTGGTGATTTCTTAAGAAATGCAAAGATTTCAATTATGCATACTCCATCTGCAAGACCATCAAAGACAGATCCAACTGGAATAAGTTGTATTGTACCATTCTGTAGTCACATAGATCATACAGAACATGATGTCGATGTTTACGTTACTGAACAAGGTGTTGCTGATTTAAGAGGTAAGAAGATATTAATTTTCTAATTTTTACAATTTTTTATAATATTTTTTTATTATTTATATAATTTTTATAATTAAAGGTTTATCACCAAGAGAAAGAGTTAAAGAAATAATTGAAAATTGTGCACATCCTGATTACAAACCAATCTTAAGAGAATATTATAGATTATCTGAAAAACATTGTCAACAAAAACGTACTTTACATGAACCTCATATGTTAAATGTTTTATTTAAAATGCATTTAAATTTAGAAAAGAATGGTACAATGAAAATTGATAATTGGGATTAGTAATTTGTAATAAACGTT
>CADWAF010004414.1:0-13417 GCA_902984215.1 Willaertia magna | reverse complement strand
TAGAAAAACA
The DNA here is from genome assembly GCA_902984215.1 of Willaertia magna. Taxonomy (NCBI): domain Eukaryota; phylum Heterolobosea; class Eutetramitea; order Acrasida; family Naegleriidae; genus Willaertia; species Willaertia magna. The sequence continues at coordinate 13,407 of CADWAF010004414.1, read as the reverse complement.
ACAATTTCAGCTAATATCGGTAGTAGATCAGAGAAAGAAAGATATTGTTCTATCGAATTGGAATTAAATAAAAAAGATTTATTAAAACAATATCCAATTAAATTTATGAATAAAAATAAAACATTTCTTTATAATTTACATAAAGAACAACATTTAGATTGTAATGAACTTTATAATGGTAATTTAATTTATTGTAGATATAAAGCATTTCAAAGACCTAAATTATATAAAAAGAAAGAATTATTAAATAAAACTAAATTAATTGCTCAACCAAATATTTTTAATTACAATGAAAAAGTTCAAGAAGATAGTGAAGAAAACAATACTTTACAAAAAACATTTCATTGGTATTTAAATTTTTCACATTCAAATTTATTTGTTGCTTGGAAAGGAAGTTTATTTGCACAAGATGAAATACAAGTTGCTGAACATCCTATTTTAGGATCTTTACAACAATATTTATTATCAAAAAGTAATCAAGATACTAAATATTCACCATTGACAGTTCAATCAGGTGTCGCTACTCCAATTTTAATTAAAAATGTTGATAGAAGAGTTGCTGTTAATGTCACAGATTTTAATTTATATGGAAATAAATTTGCAAGCGCTAATGAAGATTTAATTAAACAAGCTACAACTGTAATTGATCCAAAAACAAATAGAACTTCAAACATTTTTGCTTTAGAAGCTCCTACAGGTGGTCACGGTAATTATGATTTAAGTACAATTTCTTATATCTTTGATACTGCTTATTCTGGGTTTAGAGCTTGTAAATTAGAAAGTACTAATCATAATAATAAGGAAGAAGAAGAAGGATTAAAAGAAGAAAAGAATGTGACAATTATTCATACAGGTAATTGGGGAACTGGTGCTTATGGTGGAAGTAAGGAATTAATGGCTTTATTACAGATATTAGCTGCACGTTTAGCTGGAGTTGATTATTTATTTTATCATGCTTTTAGTAAGGAAGGAGTGGATGCTGTTGAAAAGGCAGTTGAAGTATTAGATAAAGAATTGGGGTTAGGGGGGATGGTTGTTTAGCTGAAAATTAATTATAAGAAAAACTGTTTTTAAAAACCTTTGAAAACAAAACTCAAAAATCACTTAAATTCTCCTTCGGATCTTTTTCAATAACAAAAAAAATAATATTTTTAATAATTTTAAAAAAACCCTAAAAAAAAACAGAAAAAAATCCCTTCTTTGATTCTTTCTTTTTACATACTACAAAAGCTTGGCATTTTCACCAAAGCCTTTTAGAAGCAAAGCAACTAAGAAGAAAGCCTTTCCGCACCGTCATTACACTTTATAATTGTAGGATTATATAAAAATTACTATTAAATTAACATTATAAAGGCTTCCTCTATTTATTTTTGTATTTAACCATGCCTGCAACTCTCTCCAAATTTGAGTTACCAACCCACTCTCAAGATAAATTAGAAAATTTTATACTACAATGTATTCATCAATATAAAAGTTTTTTAAAAACATCTTCTTTAACAAAGATATTAAAATCTAAATATAGTATTATTGCAATTGTTGGTACTGTAGCTAGTGTAATTTATTATAATTATTTACAAAAAAAGAAGAGACGTAGTTTAAGACAATTACAACAACAACAAGAAGATTTAGGTCAACCTAAAAAATTAAAACAACCATCAAACTTTACAAAATTAATTAAATTATTAAAAATAGCATTAACACCAAAACAATTTACAAAAGCATTTGAATCTCAAGTTAATAGAAATAAAGATAGTACAGAAAAGGAAATGACAGATAAAAAATATGGAATTGAACCTATTTTAATAATTTCTTTGACATTTTTAGTAATTGCACAATCTTTTATTGTAAATTATAATAATTCAGTTTCTGGTGATTTAATGGCAAATTTAGTTTCAAGAAATAATTCTGAATTCTTTTATAATATGTTACAATTTTTAGGTATTTTATTATTACAATCATTATTTACACCTTCTATAAATAGTTTAATTGAAACATTAAGTTTAAGAATGAGAAAGAATTTAATTATAGATATTCATCAAAAATATTATTCAAATATGGTATATTATAAAATGTTAAATTTAGATATTAATTCATTTATTTATGAATCAACAAATGTTAAAGATAAAAAGAAAGGATTAATTGAAAAGTTTACAATTTCTAATCCTGATCAAAGAATTACACAAGATGTTGATTTATTTTGTAAAAATATTTCTGATCTATTTTTAGATTTATTAAATCCAATGATTGACGTAGTTTTATATTCATGGAAATTAACTACTTTGATTGGAATTGGTGGTCCAATAAGTGTAGTTTTGTATGTATTTATTGCATTTGGTGTTTTAGCTGTTGTAACTCCTAATTTTACTAAAATGACAATGGAAGTATCAAATAAGGAAGGTAAATTCCGTTCTATACATAATCGTTGTAAACAAAATTCAGAATTAATTGCCTTTTATGGTGGTGAAGAAACTGAAAGATTAAAAATTGAAAAGAATTTCAGTAATTTAGTTGATTATTCAAATTTTGTAATTTCTAAAAACTTTATTTTTGGAATTGTAAATGATTACTTTACAAAATACTGTCCACACACAATTACATCATTAATTGGTGGATTACCTGTATTTTTCGGTAGATTAAGATTTTTAGAGAAATCTGAATTATTAGGTAGATTACGTTATTTAATTGCTGTTGTTGCCTTTGAGTTCTTTGCTTTAGGTAAAATTATTGAATTATTTAGAAAATTATTAAAATTATCAGGTAGTTTAAATAGAGTATGGTTATTATATTGGGTTATGGATATTATTCATGAACAATCAGATTTATTAGCTAATGCTGCTACTAATAAGAATGTTGATAAAAGTGATAATATTATTAATAGTAATAGTAGTGCAAAATCAATATTATCTAATCATTTATTAAATCAATTACCTAAAGGTGAAATTTTAGAAAGTGATGTTATTAAATTTAAAGATGTAGTTATTAAAACACCTGATAATGTTACATTAGCTAGAAATTTAACATTTTCAGTTGGTAAATTTGATCATATTGTAATTACAGGTCCAAATGGTTCTGGTAAATCATCTCTATTTAGAATTTTAGGTGGATTATGGACATTACATGATGGACAAATGTATAAACCACAAGCAATTACAATTAATAATCTTAATGGTGATGATTTAAATAGTGGAGCAGGTGGTGGTTTAACAAAAGAAATCTTTTATTTACCACAAAAACCATATAATATTATTGGTACATTATTACAACAAATTATTTATCCAGATAGAAGTTTAAAAAGTGGATGGACATTAGATAAATTAAAAGATTTAATGGATGAATTTCATATTGGTTATTTAACTAGAAGATTAGAAGGAGAATTTTATGGAAAGTATGATTGGGATTTATTAAGTAGAGGAGAACAACAAAAATTAAGTATGGTTAGATTATTTTATCATTTACCAAAGTATGCAATCTTAGATGAATGTACTTCTTGTATAAGTTCTGAAGAAGAATATTATTTATATCAAAAATGTAAAAATTCAGGTATTACATGTATCACAATTTCACATAGACCTGCTTTAGAACGTTATCATGTACAAAGATTAGTTTTTAATGGTAGAGGTGGTTGGAAATTAGAAAAGATTATTTTACCTACAAATGATAATAATATTAATCAATTAGTAAATAAAATTGAAGAAGAAAATGTTAATTATGAATTAATTAGAGAAGATTATAGTTATAGAGATGATAAAGAACAAGAAGAATGTGTTGAAGAAGAAGAATTATCTGAAGAAGAAGAAGAACATCATTAAATTGTAATTTATTAAACTATTATTACTTGTCAACAACTGGTTGTTATTATATCATTGTAATAAAATAATTTTAAAAAAAAAATGTTACCAGATGAAATTTTAGAAATAATTTTTAATTATTCCAACGTTTTTGATTTATATTATAATATTCAAAATGTTTGTAAACATTGGAAAGAATTAGCTTTTCTTAGAATAAAAGTTTTTAATATTAATTCCTTTACTGAAAAGGCAAAGTCTTTATTTCAAGATGATCCTAATGGAAAGATGACAACAACAACAAGATATCCATCGGAACAATTACAAACATTAATTAAAGCATGTGTAAATCCACATTTTGAAGCTTTATATTTAGATAATTGTATAAGATTTGTAAAGGATTTTACAATTATTGATGATAATAATGATAATCAAATAATAATTGAGAATAATTTATTAGATAATGATTTAAATAATTTATTAAATAATAATAATGATTTAAATAATGATTTAAATAAAAAGAAATTCTTTTTAAATGAATCTATTTTAGGAAATTGTCAATTAAAAATATTAAGTTTAAAAAGTTGTATTAAATTAAAAAATTTAGTTTTACAAAAATTATTTCTTTATTGTTCAAAAAATCTATTTAATTTAAATGAACTAAATATAGAAGGATGTAGACAAATAATTGATAATAATTTAAAATTAATTGTTTTAAATTGTCCAAATTTAAAAAAAATTTACTTATCTGGATGTTATCGTTTAACTAATAATGGTATAATTTATTTATCAAAATTAAAATTAACACATTTAGGTATACAAGGATTAAGATTAATTACAGATAATGGTTTATTAGAATTTTGTAAAAATTGTAATAGTTTAGAATATTTAAATTTACAAAATTTAAGTAAAATTACAGGTCCTTGTTTAGAAACTATTGTAACAAATAATTATTTAAATAATTTAAAATATTTAATTTTAAAAAATAGTTCAGTATTTAATACTAACCCACAAATAATGATATCCAATCAAACAATCTCAACAATTTTAAATTATTGTAATAATTTAATTGATTTTGATATTCAAGGATTATATCAAATTGGACATGACGGTTTAAAAAACGCGCGAAATTTTACAAGATTAAATTTAATTGAAACTGGAGTATTAGATGATACAATTTTTGAAATTTTAATAAATAATATAAATTTAAATTATTTAGAATTAAAAAATTGTAAAAATATTACTGATAAAACTTGTGAATATTTAGTTGAAAATATTTGTAAAGATTTAAAAGTAATTAATTTAACAAATACTCTTGTAACAGATAGAGGAGTTGAAATATTATTAAATTGTTATTCAAAAGAGAGATTAAGAGTATTAAATGTTAGTGATTGTAAAAATCTAAAACAATTTGAAGCTAAAGTTTATCATTTACAATAAAACTGTTTCATCTTCCAATAAAAATTACACTTTGTAAAGTTTAAAATTTTCTATCCCAATAACGCATTTATCAATCTTAAAATTGAAAGTTGTCAACCAAACCGATTTGTAAATTAAAACAAACTTTAAAAAAAAATGATTAATAATAATTCTAACAACAATAATAATAATAACAATAACAACAAGGAAGAAAATAAAAAACATTGTAAAAATAATCCAAATTATGATTTTTTACAAGAAATTCCAAAAAGCATTCCAAGAGATGAAAATCAACCTGAATTTACAAAACCTTTTGATGTAAATAAAGAAATTGAAGAAGCAAAACAATTCTTTTCAGAATGGGGATTTGTAGTATTTAAAAATGTCATTAATCAATCAGAAATTGATGAATCAATTAATGATATTTTTAACTATATGGAAAGTGGTAGTTTTGAATATATTATGGCAAAAGATGTAAATAAAAAGTATGAAACTATACTTAAAAGAAATGATATTTTAACTTGGGAAGATAAAAACTGGCCAACGATGGCCGAGGAAGGGATTTTTGGTGTGACCCCTGTTTTTACAAAAAATATTTTAAAAAATAGACAAAATGAAAATATTTATAAAGCCTTTAAAGAAATTACAAATGAAGAAAAATTATGGGTTAATATGGATAGAATTGGATTTTTTAGACCAACACTAAATGTTGCTTTAAATTCTTTACAATTTAAAAAAGATCAATTATTTGAAAATACAAATGTCAACTTTTCACTTTTAGAAAATGAAAACAAAGATAACGAAAGAAGAGATTTTAAAATGTGGAAAACAATGAAAAATATTCATATTGATCGTAATCCATGGTTATACGTTTATGGAAAGAATAATTATGAACAATGTTTCCCTGGAAGTTATGATTATTTACCTGAATTTTGTTCTGAATTTAACGAGGCCGGTTCTTTTAATGATGGTATTGTAAAGGTACAAGGGTTATTAAATTTTATTGATAATAGAGAACAAGATGGTGGTTTTACAATTGTTCCAAAATTTAATAAATATTTTGAAAAGTGGGTTGAGTTGACTAAAAATACTAATTTAGGAAAGAAAAGAATGTCATTTATCATTTTAAATCATATTGATAGTATTTCTGAATATGGTGTTAGAATACCTTTACGTAAAGGAGATTTATTAATTTGGGATATTTGTATGCCACATGGTTCTTCTCCAAATAATAGTGAAAGGATGAGGTTATGTCAGTTTATTAAAATGTTTAAAGCGCCAATGAAATTAAAGGAAAACAGAAAGAAAATTATAAAAACGATTGTGAAGAAGGAAATGGGAGAAAATGAATTGACTGAATTGGGTGAAAAATTATTTGGATTAAAAGAATGGAAGGAATAATAGATTGATTGGTTATAAATGTCAATAAAATTGACACGTCTTAACAAAATTGTTTTATCATTTTTCGATTGTAATTTTAAAATGTTGATTTATTTAAACTAAATTTAAGTTAATTGCTTGATTCCAAGTAATCGACATATACTTTCTTTTCCCTAATTATTTTTCTATCTATTAAAAACTGAATCAAATCAAATTCACTGTCTAATGGAGCCTCTTTTTCAATAACATAATCTAGAAACTTTTTAAAATTCAAAATATATTCTGAATTAAAGTTAATTTTAAAACTGCCTCCTATCATTCTCTTAATTGTTTTATAATATTTCTTCTTAATCTCACTTTTAATCTCACTAGCTGATTTCGAAACTAACTGTGGAGGAGAAGGACTGTTTTGATTCTGTTGTTGTACAATAGCAACAGTTGGAGAAGGTGCCTCAGTAATATTGTCCTTTTGCAAGGTAAGTCCTTGGTTTAAATTCTCTTCTGTCATTGTTGATTTTTTTTTAGTTCAAGGTTACAGAATTTTCCCACAATCTTAAGCAATTAATTAAAACACATCTTTGCAAATTAATGTGGTCTTTTTAAAATTTTACATCAACTGTAATTTTATTTACATCACTTAAGAGTGCAGGGCCTGATGACAGACTCAACGCAAATGGTAACTGTAAATGTGTATTTTTTTGGATGTGGAGGGAATTGTTGGCACTCTTAAGGGTTAACTAAAATTGCTAAAAAGCTATTTATTTATAATTTTTGCATTTTCTTTTAAACATAAAACTCTATAACCATCATCTTCTTCATTTAATTTTGGTATTCCATTCTTATCTTTACAATAATCATCACTCAACTTTACTAAATTTTGATACATATCTACAATTCTACCTTTTAATAACATTGTTGTAAAAACTTCTTTCGTTAATAAACCACCCATATAAACAAAACCACATTCAGTTATCCTCGTTAAATTATTTGTAATTTTTGTAAAAGAAACAAACTTTAAACCATAAGAAATATCATCTGATTGTGCCTCTTCATAACCTTGAGATTTTACAATAACAACATAACGTTGATTCTTTTCATCATAAAAATTAGTTCCTAACATATTTAATATTCTATTCTTATTTAATTTTAAACCTGGAACAACTAATTTATCATCATAACAATAAAAATCTCTTATTCCTTCTTCTGGAACGAAAAATTGTCTTCCAGTTGAAATTGCTTGATGTTGTCTGTCAATTTTCACATGAACTTTATTCGTTTCTAAAATATGAAATGCATCATGATGTGAAAATGGAACATAATAAACAGTTTTAAATTTTAATACCTTATCTAAAGGTAAATCTGTTGGTGATACATTTGTAGATGTTTTCCATAAATGTTTTGCATGATTACCTAAAGCCATTGCATCACCACCACCTAATTTAAGAAAGTTTAAATGGAAAGAATTATTTACTTTAATATTTGTATTATTATTTTCAACATGTTCTACAATCTTCCAATAAGGACTATCCTTTTCTATTTGTTCTAAAAATCTTAAATCTTTCCATGTAAGGGAAGATGCTTTAAAATCTTTTAACATGTATGGAAATACAAGATTTAATGAAGTGTCAGCATATTCACCTAACGTTTCTAAAAAAGCATGATATGGTGTATATTCTAATAAATGTTTAGTTGTATTATTATTAGAATCAATAAATCCAACACTTTTATGGTTTTGATAAATTATATTTTGTGTATTATTATTATTTACAGTTGAATTTAATTCTGGTAATGAACCTCGTTCTCTTTTTAATAAATAATCTTCCATATCAATACTACTGTGATTTGTATTATTAAAATTTAAATTATTAAAATCATTATTTAATAATGTTAAACTACTGTCAATTGTTAAAGGTTCTTTTCTTGGAGATCTTTGAGTAGTGTTGTTATCATTACCAATGCCACTATTGTTGTTATTATCTTCTGGAACGATAACCAACTTTCTATTTCTTGGTGAATGATGATTGGCGTTGGTTGTAAAGCCAGCGGTTGAAGTTGAACCGTAACCATAACCGTTATTACCGTTACCGGTTGTGTTATACTTTTCTTTCATTTTAGATAAATAATTTCTAAAACTATCTGATCTTATAAAACGTATAAAACTATCTTCTTTTAAACGATAATGTATTTCTCTTTTCTTTTCAGAATATAATGTAGATTCATAATAAGAAGGATTATTTGTCATGTGTTTGTAAATTTCAAGTAATTGTAAAAATTTTCCTTCATTTTCTTTATTTAAATGTTGTTTAAATAAATTATAGATATTTTCATTTTGCATACATTTATCAAAATCGAATAACCAATAATGTGCAATATCTTTTGTTTTTCTAGTTGTAAACATTCTTATATGAATACAATTATTGTTATGTACAAAAATAATAAAATAAATATGAAATGGTAAGTGTTGTAGTTGGTTGACTGTAGGATAATATAAATTGTAACAAAACAATTTATAAAGTTTGTTTGTTTGTTTGTTTTTTTTATAACTGTTTCTTTCTTTTGTCAATACTAAAGAAATATTGTTTTTAAATTTTAACGTTTCTGAATAGATCTTAATTGTTGCATTCTTAAAATAGTCCCAATAGTTTGTTGAAAGATCACACGTAGAACTATTCACTTGTTCTTTTGAGTAAAATTTTGTTTATTAAAGAACTTTTTAATGGTATCATGTTTCATAAAAGGTTTTTTGTTAACATCGAATAAAAGTCACGTTGTTGACAAGATAATTTATTATTACGTAAAGCAGGTAATAACATGTAAATTACTATAAGAGTAGTAAATAAAGTTTGTTGGTGATAATAAAGTCTTATTTGTTTCTTTTGTATATCAATTACTTGTCTCTAATTCCGGTTGTTTCTGCTTCTTCTTTGACAGCATTTTTTAATATTGAACTTTATATATCTATTTAGGCCAGTTAATCCACAATAATTAACAACTAATTTAATAATTACAATAAAATAATTTAAATCCAAAATAAAATTAATAAATACTAATTGTAATCTAAAGTAATCATTGATACAACATTTAGACTACTAAATAATACTTAAACAATACTTAATAACACTAAGTACTTAAACAATATTAATATTAAATTTCTTGAGAATAATAATACAAGATTAAATACTGTAGTTTTCTTCATTGAAAAGCATTGATTAAATATACAATCATCTTCTATGGTTTATCTTACTGTATCCAGAAAATTAATAAGAATTTGGTCTATAGACGATGCATTACGCTTTCTAATATTGCACATTCACCATCCTAATACGTTTTGCCAGTTTAAAACCCCATTTATTTACAATAATGTTTCCTGAGGTTTTTTTTAAGAATTTCATCTAAGGCTTCAACAAGATAAAGCGGCAAGCCTTCTTCACTTCAACGTTTTCTCTCCTCTTGAAAAAAAGCCACTACTTTGAACTGTGGATTCTATTTTTTTTTTTTGGTGATTTTTATTTTCGCTGTACCTTCCTAAAAGTATTGGTCTTTTTATTCAAGAGGTATGTAAAATGTTAATTACATAGCTCTTAATGTTAAATTGAAATAGTATTATTCATTACTACATTCTGTTTCATATAAATTCCTATATAAACAAATTCAATAGTAATTCATCGTCATCATGTTAGACTTAGATTCTTCAGCCTATCATATTGGTAATCATGAAGGAATTGAAAGAAATCATGAATTAAAGAGAAATGCTATGAATTGTTTAAACCATTTAAATTCCATCTATAATCAAATGGATTCCGGAATTTCTGATTTATGGTACCTATGGGAAAAGATAACAAATGTAGATGAAGAACAAGCAGGTTCCCTTTTCCTATTAGAACAAGATAGTTTTGAAGAAGAAGAAAACAAAATGAAGAATTATAGAGATTTCATGACGGATCATCTAACAAGGCTAATCAATATTGAAAGTAGTATTTTAAATATTATTGAAGTTCATCAATCCATTTTGGAATCTTATGTTCTTGGTTCTACAATGTTTTCTACTTCTTCCTCAAAGGAAAGTCTAACTAACAAGGCTACGTCTAATAAGAAGGAATTATTAAGTATAAACTATAATGATATCATGATGTATATGGACTTTAATGGACATATAGATAGATGTCTCTCTTGTTCTAAATGGTTTAATGCTATACAAGGCTTGTTAATCCCTGACCAAGATAAATCTGTAGAAGTAAGCGTATTGGAACATGATATAATTGATATAACTGGCGCAAGTCCCTTAATTAATTCTCATCCTCCAGATACTTCTTATATGAGAAATTTTACTCCAGTTACTTCTAATAACGAAATTAATATTCGTTGGAAAGATTGTTTAAAATTGCAAAAGGCTAACCTGAAATTTCAATCTAAATTGAAAACATTAGAAAAGATAATTGTGGACTTTGTGCAATACCAACAAACTTATTTCATGTAAATATTGTACATTTTTTTAATTTCTGTTGTCAACCAACTGTTGCTTATTTTTGTAATAAAACAGATTTAATTTATTGGAAAATGTTCAAGTAATTTGACAATGGAATAATTTTCTCTTAGTTGAGCAGCTTGAAGAGGTGTTAAATGATCATCATGCAGGAAAGATTTTGAAGGACATTTAACTTTTGTTTCAGCTCCATGTTTTAACAGAATTTTTACAACATCTTCGTGTCCTTCTAGTGCTGCGATAAACAGTGCATTCTTATAATTTTACAAAAACAACATTTTAGTCAATTGAAACAATTTTGGTCAACTTACTTGCTGTTTTTCGTTTTACAATACATTAAATTTTGTAAAGAAGAAAACTTACTCCGAATATATTTACTTGGTTTATATCTGCACCTTGTTCTAAAAGATAATTTACTACTTCAACTCTTCCAAATTGAGCTGCGGTTAACAGTGGTGTCCAACCAAAATCATCTGTGGAATCCACATATTGTTTGCCGTATCTTTGAATTAAAGATTTAACAATTCTTATTTTACCATCCATACAAGCTGCAACTAATTCTTTTGTAATTAGAGACATTTTTAGACTGTGAATTTTTAAATAAATACTTCTGGTCAACTTTGACAGAGCGTTAAAAAAACAGAAAGTAATCAGCAAGAATTATCCAAACAAAAGAAAAATATCTTCATCTAGATTGTTCAAAACTTGGACATTGTTTGGCCACTAATAACCAGTTAATCTTCCAAGTGGCACTGCTCAGTAATTTCATTCAAAACAAATTTTATTTCAGTCACAAAAGACTTGAGGAAATCAAAAGTTATTTTTAAATTAAAATAAAAAAGAAATTCCTGTCCGAGATTAAAAATCAAATATTAAAAAAAAATGCAAAGTAGTCAAAAGAAGTGGACTAAAGATGAAGAATTAAATATGTTTGGTGAGGATATAGCCTCAGCAAGTACTGAAGAAATAGAACATAGATGCAGATTAATAGATAATGAAGTTCGTGTTTTTAAGAATGAAAAAAGTAGAATTCAACATGAAGAGACAACTATGAAAGAAAAGATTAAAGAAAATAATGAAAAGATTAAATTAAACAAACAATTACCTTATCTTGTTGCTAATATTGTAGAAGTAAGTATTAAAATCATTTCCGTTTCTGTTATTAACCTAGTTGATCAACTTTATAGATTTTAGAAACAGATGAAAATGAAGAAATTATACAAGATGGAAGTAGTATTAATCTAGATGAAGAAAGAAGAGGTAAATCTGCAGTTATAAAAACAAGTACAAGACAAACTATATATCTACCAGTTATAGGCTTAGTAGAACCTGAAAAATTAACACCTGGCGATTTAGTTGGAGTTAATAAAGATAGTTTCTTAGTTTTAGATAAATTACCTGCTGAATATGATTCCCGTGTTAAGGCTATGGAAGTTGATGAAAAACCAAAAGAAGATTATAAAAACATTGGAGGATGTGCTAAACAAATTAAAGAAATGATGGAAGCTATTGTTTTACCAATGACCCATGCTGAAAGGTTTAAATCTATAGGAATACAACCACCTAAAGGTGTTTTATTATATGGTCCTCCAGGTACTGGTAAGACTTTATTAGCTCGTGCTTGCGCTGCTCAAACTAATGCTACTTTCTTAAAATTGGCTGGTCCGCAATTAGTTCAAATGTTTATTGGAGATGGTGCAAAATTAGTTAGAGATGCTTTTGCTTTAGCAAGAGAAAAGGCTCCTGCTATTATCTTTATTGATGAGTTAGATGCTGTTGGTACTAAAAGATTTGGTAGTGATAAATCTGGTGACAGAGAAGTACAACGTACAATGTTAGAATTACTTAATCAAATGGATGGTTTCTCTCAAGATACTAATGTTAAAGTTATTGCTGCAACTAATCGTATTGATATTTTAGATCCTGCTTTATTAAGATCTGGTCGTTTAGATCGTAAAGTAGAATTCCCATTGCCTGATGAGAAGGGACGTGCACAAATTTTAATTATTCACTCTAGAAGAATGAATGTACATGAAGATACAAATTATGAAGAATTAGCTCGTTGTTGTGAAGATTTTAATGGTGCTCAATTAAAAGCTGTTTGTGTTGAGGCAGGTATGATTGCCTTAAGAAGAGATGCTACTCAAGTTATGCATGAAGATTTTATGGAAGGTATTGCTGCTGTTCAAGCAAAGAAGAAGGCATCTCTGAATTATTATGCTTAAATTATTTATTATTTTTAATTAATTACTTTTTTGAAACTACTTGTTGTATTATTGTACATTTACATTGTTGTTTATTATAAAAATAAAAAAGATTACAAAACAAATGATTGTATTT
>CADWAF010004407.1:0-10678 GCA_902984215.1 Willaertia magna | reverse complement strand
ATAGCATAACAAATCTTTTCAACTTTTGATAAACTTGTTTCCATAATATCCAATTTCGTTTTTAAATCCTTCTCTTCATATGGAGATAAACCTTTAGCACTAGTCATTATATCTAAAAAGTTAGAATACATTTCATTCATAAAGGAAAGAATTTGTTTTGGTATTTCTTCTACATTAAAATTAGTTGTAGCTAAACGCATTAACTCTCCTGTAAGATCTGCAATTCCTAATAGATAATCTAAAGGGGAGACTTGAAAATTAATTTCCGATTGTAAGGCTTCTAATGTTATTAAAGAACCATCTTTTATAAAGTAATAAAACGAAATACCTTCAATTAGTTCTTGTAAACCAAAAGAATAAGACCTAGCGTATTTCCAAAAGTATTCATCAGACTTTTCATCAATTTCTTTCTTTACGATTGAAAGATATTCTTTTACTATCATTTCAATCTTTTCTTTTGCTTCATTTAAAATTTCTTCTTTATTATTTGTTTTTGGTGAATAACGTTGAAGTAAAAATACAAGACGTTTACTTTCAATGGTAACATCTCGGGAGGCTTTATAGATTCTTTCTTTTTTATCATTATTCATATCTAATAGTGTTGCGTATTGATCGAAAAGTTGTTCCAGTGCATGTTTAAAATGTTTTTGTTTTTTATTATAACTATTACTTCTTTGATGATATCCACCACCACCACCTCTTCCTCTACCACCTCTACCTCTTCCGCCATGACCTCTGGAATAGTTAGAAGTAGTATTTTCTATTGGTGGCTTATTAAAATTATCATCATCATCATTAGAAATTATAGATGAAACCTCTTCCGATGGTTGTTGTTGTTGTTGCTCTCCTTCTTGTTGCATTCTTGTTTGTTGTTGTTGTTGATCAACAGAAGATGATGAATTCTCAAAATTCTTTCTCTTCATTTTTAAAAATAATTGCTTACCAGCCTTAACTAAGATGTTTTCGAAAATTACTAGTTTTTTAGCCTTCCCAATGGAAACATCTTCTCCTACAAGGCTAGCTTCTAAAATTTAAAAAATGAGGCATTTCAATAATACGAACACTAGATCATTAGAGAGTGTGAATTTATTGGCTAAAGCTCCGTCGAGAGGGTTTGTGGAACAAGTTTTTCTTAGAGTTTATCAACAACGTTTTGATGGATTTAATAATGAATTTATTGAATTAGTTGCCGAACAATTACAAGCTAATGATCAATTAATAATTATTGAAGAATTATTAAATACTATTTTATATATTATTCAATATTGTGTATATTATAATTTTCATGAAGCAAATCAAATTTTAGAATCTGAATTATTTAAATCTTCTTCAAATAATGATGAAAATTTTATCAAATTAAAACAATTAATGGCATCTACCGTAGAGAAATATATTGATCTATGGAGAGAACAAGGTATTAATACACAAATAAGTTTACCTAAATTAATTGATATGAAATGGAGAGTTGATATAAGTACTGCTTCACATGTTATCACTAAAATGTCAGCCCCAAGTGTTGTTGTACAATTAAACGTCCAACATCCTTCAGGTACTAAACAACTTATGGGTCCAACACAACAAGTTAATTTTGAAATGAATAGAGAAACATTATCTACCATGTTGAAAGGTTTTGGTAAGATTAGAGATCAATTAGCTTCTATAAAATAATTTATTTTTGTAAAAAACATTACAAAGGTATAATACTAGTTATTATTTTACAATTTGTTTACGAGGTCAACATCTTTAACAACCCAAGCCTTTTCACCTTCTTTCTTAAAGTATTTTGGTAACCATTCAATTCCCTTTTCTTCTCTTTCTTTTCTAATAGTTCTTTCTCTTTCTTCAACTAAATGCTTTTGAAGTTGAGCTTCATCAAAATTACTCTTCTTTAATTCATAAGTAGCCTTATGCCAATTTCTTCTTGATTCATTTGCTTCTTGTTCACTAATTGGTGCAATTACTTTTGCTGGACGAGTTAATGTTTGAACATCATATAAAACTTTCTTTTCACTTGTAGAATAGTTTTGTATTTCAACAACTTGATTAACTTTACCTTCAACCCAATGTTTCTTATAACCATCTCTATCATAGATATATCCCGAGAGATAATTATCTTTACCATATTCAAAGTAGATCTTTGCATTATAACCAGTCTTTTCACATGAAACAGTCAAATAATCATAACTAAATATTAATTATTGAATAATCATCAATCATTAATTATGAAATTTAAAAAACTTACATTTCAACAACAGTTGTACCCCAGAATAAATTACTAACACTAACTGGAGGATGATTTATAACATACTTTTCATCAAAATTACCCAATTCAACACTAAATTCACCATCCATAGTCGTCGTAACAGAATTCCAACTAAATGTAGTTTGTGGGAATACATAACCACTATAAGTAAATTTACGTTTTTCATTATGACAACAAAAAGCAGAAATTGGAGGATGATGACTGACTTGTTCTCCAAGGAATTTAGTAACATCTTCTTTATCTTCTCCATGATGCCATTTACATTTGAAAATTTCACCTAATACTGGATTGTAAGGCTTTGAATGGGTTAAGCCTGGTCTAGGGATACTTCTCCAATTACTAATGATCCAAGCAAGTACTTTAATAAATCTTTGTTCGGCAGATTGTTCTTTATTGATATCTTCAATAGTATGATTTGGAGAAGAATAGTGGGAAAGTTTTTCTAATAAAGATACAGGTTGAAGGATATAAGTAGGAACAGAAATTCTCCACAATTCAGTACCAGGCTTTAATTGTTTTAAGAATTCATATATTAAATTATATGCATCTTCACTATCTCTAACTTTTAAATATTCATCTTCTGGATCTTCATTATAAGTTTCTTGTTGGCTTTTTAATAATTCTAAATCAGAAGTATCTTCAAAAAACTTCTTTTCAGTTTCAGTCATCTCACGATTATCATTGGTGGACATTTTGCCGTAAATTTTTTTATATTGATCTTAACGATAGATTAATTTAGATTAATAAATTGAGCCTTTTTTTTTAATGAAAAAAGAATTGTGTTTTAGCACCTTCAAAAAGCAACGTCACTGTGATTTGCATTAATTGGTTTGTTGGCAAGCAGTAAGGTATTCCTTGCTTTCTATTTTATTAAAGTCTGTGGCAAACACCAATAGAGGATGCATGAAGTGTTTGATACTATAAATTTATTGAAAGTTGGAAAATGGTTTTTATTCTTTGATGGAGCGATTTTGGAATGTTTAAGGTTTTTTAAACTTTTTTTTTACCAGACCGTTCTCCCGCCTTCATTGTCTGTTAAGATTTATTTGAATGAAAAAGAAATGAATGAATTGAATTTATCTGCCTTTTCATGGGTAGAGGATGAAGAAGGGAGGAAAACTTGGAATAATATTCAAACACCTCTTTATAAGAAGAAGAATGATATGTTATTTGGAGATGGAATAGAACAATTAGAAAATAAATGTTTAAGAAATTTGTTGTCTCCTAACAACAACCGTGCTGGCTTAATTCCCTCGCATAGAAATGTTAACAAGGAAACTAAGGAAAAGAAGAAACAGTTAGATTCTTTTGTGATAATAAACAAAAATAATAACAACATTAATCATATCTGTGATAATAAAGAAAATATAATAAATTTAAGAAAAGAGGATGCGAAAAGTAAAATAAAACTGAAAGAACAAAAATCGCTATTAAATACCACTGTTAATAATAATAACAATAATATTAATAATAATAATAATACATTTCTTATTCAGCCTGATAGAGTTTTAAATCACAAAATAGTGGAGCCCAAAAATCCTTCCAGTCTTATACCTTACCTGACTGCAAAAGAAGAACCCAAACTAACAAATAATAATTTACCAAATAATAATAATAACCAACAACTACAACCAGTAGTTCAAATAGAATTGACAAAAGAAGATAAAACAATGTCAGAAAGCATTGCCTCAATAGCTTTAGTTGAACAGCCACCACCTTTACCTCCACAAGAATCTATCCCAAGTCAATTAGTTTTTCGTCTCTTTGAAGAAAAGGAAAAACGATTTTGGAAAAGGTTTACGAATGATTTTGAAAATCTATTTCAATTCATTCAAATGTATAGTACCAATAATAATGAATAAATTATTTCGTTTTTCTTTTTTTAGTTTTTCGTTGTTGTTGTTTCTGTTTTAAATGATTATTGTCACTATTATTGTTTTTAAAACTTTCTTGTTTTCTTTTAGCAGCTGCCAAAGCTTCTTCTAATGTCATCTTTGTTCCAAAACCAAAAGAGCTACTTGTATCACTATCTTCATCATCTTCAATGAAATCTTCAATACACTCTTCTTCTTCTTCATCTAATACGATTATCTCTTCATTATTTTCTTCTACTTCTTCCTCTTCTTCTTCAACGAGTTGACTCTCATCCTCGCCTTCATTCTCTTCTTTATTTTCTTGATATTCCACAGAAAATAAAACACATTTATCTAAAAAAGATGTTTCATGAAGTAATTCCCATAAATTTTCATTCATTAATGTAGTTGTTTCGTTGGTTGTTGTAGATTCCAATAAATTTTTATGATATTCCTTAATTGAATTTAACTTCTCCATTAATTGTTTTTTAATCTTCTTATTTGTTGGTTTCCACATTTCCGTTTGAGTTGAATTGTTACCATCTTCTTCCTCTTCATCATTATCTTCTATAAAACAAGGGATATGATGTTTGTAACAAATATTTCTTAAAGTGTTTTCTAGATCATTTTGTTTCGTAAATAATCTTAACATTGTTTGTCTTAATTTACCGTCTTGCTTTGAGTTTTTATCACTAAACTTTTTTTGTTTTTCACATAAAGCAAAACATGCTTTACAAAAACTTTTCATCTTGTCAATAAGTGAAATGTAATCTTCAGGAGATAAAACATCATCTAAATTATCACTTTTATCGACTCGATATTTAAGGCATTCCAATAATTTTTCTTCTAATTTAGGAATGATACATAAACAACATTGTACCAACAACTCAGCACTCTTATTCTTTCTACGTTTTAATCGATTACATTCTTGTAAATAATTCATAATAAAAATTAATCTTATTAAATTCTCAATAGCCTCTTCTATTCTTTGAAAATATCCAAAAGTATTAGTTGCTGTAACAGTATTATTATTTACAACAGTGGCATTAGATACAACTAAGGGAGTGGAAGGGGCATTAGTTATTGCCAATTCAACAATTTTTGTAAGTAATTGGTAAAATGAATGAAATGAAATTTCATCTAATGATTTAAAGATGTCATGTGTAGTAAATTTATGTTTTTCTTCTTGTTCTTCATTTTCAATTACCATTCCAATAAATTCATATAAAGAAATCATTAAGGTATCAATAAATGTTTTCCCATCATCTGATGGTAAATAAGATAAAATAAAAAGGGATGGTGCTTGGGTTAAACAATCAGTTATCCAATTTCCAAGTTTAATTTCTCTATAAAGTAAAACATGATAAAAAGGTTGAGAAATTAAAATATGTGAATCAAAAATTAGTTTCTCTAATTTTAAATGATTAGATAATGTGCTATATGCACTTTGTGACATTAGCAAACCAAAATATCCAATTAATGATTGAATCATTCTTCCTTCAGCAATAGATGTTAAAAGTAAAGTCAATTGAATAGCATGAGTGAAATAACTTGTTTCAATAAATTGACTTAAAATTTGTTCTATTAAATTTTGAGCACAAGAGAAGGGCGTTAAGGTTTCTTCTTTTCCATTATGACCATTTTCAAAACTAACTAATTTCATTAAAAGTTCTTCAAATAGATTTTCATCTAATACTCTGCAAGTATAAATTACATTAGATAATATAGTATAACAATAGCCTAAACACACTGCAATACGTTCCATACTATTTTTAGTTAATTCTTTTTCTTTTTCATTATCCGTATTTAAATCTTCTTTACAATCAACTAAGGCATAGTTTAATTCTTCAGTTAATGAAAATATCTTCACAAAAACATTTTCATTTCCTTTTATGAATTGATGAATTGAGGAATAACTTCTTGAGCCTAAACTACTGTTCATTGAACCAAAATGAAATTTTATCTTTTGGTAAGTAGTTATTGTTGGTTTTGAGGCGCTTGACTTTTCCTTATTCTTTTTAGAAATGTTTTGTGAGGGGATGTCTATCATATTAATATCTTGTTTAGTCCTTAGTAGGTCCGTTAGATTATAGTGAATATTAGTCCACAAGCATTTAAGTGCTTCTTTCATCATTTTCTTATGAATAGCTTCTGTATTGGAAGAGTGAGCACTCTGATCTGACAAAATAAATTGAGATAACATGTGGATATCTAATTGAAAAGTAAGGAATATATCTTCTGTATTAATCTTAGCGGTGGAGCCTTGAGGGGTGGCAGGAATGTCAATTCTTAATTTTAAAAGATAATTAGTTAAATCTAATAATGCAGATTTTTCATCTTGATTAAGTTTAACTCCTCTGTTATATTTCTCTACAAAATGATAACATAAGGTTGAACATATAACATAGTCACAAATTAATTCTTCCTTTGTTGTTGCTTGCATTCCATAAGTGCTTAATTCGTATGCTATATTTTCATCTTCGTGATAAATGATATAACATTTAATTAATTTTGATAATGTTTGTAGAATATCTAACTGTAGTCTATTAGAGGCACATAATTGTTTTGGTTTAAAATAATTGTCTTCTTCTCTATTTAATCCAAATGTTGTCAATTGTATATGGCTCATTAAGGATTCTAATAAAGTCCTAATTTTATCTTGAAATCCCTTTTCCTTTAAAATTAAAACATTATGAATAAATAAATCTAATAAATAAATAGTATTTGAATCAAATGATTTCGTATTAAACATGTTAATTACAAATCTTTCAATATCCATTACACTCATCCATTGAGTTTCTTTAATGATATGAGTAGATGCAACTATACCAAGTTGAGTTCTATTATCTTGTCCACTAAATAATTGTTTTCTTACAAAAATCATTAAAAATTCAAAAAGTTTTGGTTCATATCTACAAAGCTTTGAAAGTACATAACACAAACAATGTTGACATTTTGGGGAATAAGAAACCGCATGAGATAAGGCATCTTTCAAAATAGATTGAAAGTCAGTTGCCAATATTTTACACCATTCATTAGCCTCTTCACTTTCTTCGTCTTCTTCCTCTTGTGTTGATAATCCAATTAAAATATCTCCAGCTATTGAAGAACTAGGATCATTTGAATATTGAAACATTGCCAACAAAGATGAAAGTAATTTCGCTCTTTGAGATGGATACATCTGAAAGGCAACAATAAATATTAAATAAATCCATGGTTTACCATTTTCATCTGTATAAATACCACTATTTGTAAGTATATATATTACAAAAACATAAACAGATTTTGAAAATTTTTCTTGTAAAATCATGTCTGTATGTTCTATACAAAGTGCGTCTATTATAGTTGACAATTGGACTCGACGTTTAGGTTTCTTTAAAAAAGCATTCTTAAAGATAATAAAGATTTGATTTCTTTCTCTATCTCTAGCTGTTAAATAAACTAATAAAATTAAAACATCTAAGCGAGAAAGTTCCGTATCATCTTCATCTTTAAAGGACTTCAAAAATTGTGAAGCCACAAATGGATTAGTAGAAAAAGCTTCAGCTAATATTTCAGTACAAATACTAATACTAATTGTGTCATCATTAGCTAATAATTTTCTTATACAATTTACAATTTGTTTTCCAGTTTTTTTAGTTATATTTTTTAACATTATCTTTACAACTTGTTGTAAATCTTTCTCTTCAGAAATTGATTCCAAAGCGTTACCAGCTAATTGTAATATCTTATCCTGTTGTGTTGGTATTAAATTATTTAATTGATAAAGCGTTGAAATTATTGGTCTAGTCAACTCTGAATCCCTTTTAAAAAGTATCTCTAAAGTGTCAATAATTTTTTCATTCTCCATATTCGTTCCAGAACAAAGTTTAGTTAAGAATTCTAAGGTAATGCATTGTAGATTTCTATTTTCTAAATTTTCTAAGAAATTAAGTAAGCGATAAGTTAATTTGGGATGAGGCTCTGATATTAATAATAATTTTGATAATTCATCTGATAAATTCTTTTCAATTTGTTTTATTTCTTTTTTATCAAATTCTTTATCTATCATTAACGATGAAAATTGAAATTTAATAATAATATCTTCTATTAATTGTAAAGCCGGCGTTATTGCTTCTATTCTACCATTATTATTATTACTAGATGATGACGCTTCACGTTCCGATGCATTATCATCTTCTACATCTTCCGAGTTAAGCATTTTTTTTTTGGCGCCAAAAAATGTTAAAAATTTAAATTAAAAAAATGTGAAAAATTAATTTTCGTAGAAGCTTGTTGTGCTGACAAAATTGACAAACCCGAAGAAGATAATGATTAATATCTGTAAGCTTACCTTCCATGTAAATTTATTTACTGATATCCATCAAGTAATCCAAAGAACTCTTTACTCGTTAGCCCATTCACTTTAAGAAATAAATCAATTAAAAAAGGGAAAAGAGATAACCCTCAAAATTCATATTTAAACACCAAACAACAATTACTTGTTAAAACCAACAATTCAAACAAAAAAACAAACAAAACAAATAATAATAATAATGAAATCCTTAGCAGTTTATCTTACGCTCTTAACAACAATATTGTTGTCTCTAATTGTTTTAAATGTCAATTCAGCAATTAATAAGATTGAAGTTTCTGGTGGTACAAATGCAGGTGCAAATGAATTCCCACATTTAGTTAGTATCCAGTATGTAAAAGGTGGTTATTCATCACAACATTTTTGTGGAGGTACAATTGTTGGTAAGAAATCTATTGTGACTGCTGCTCACTGTTTAGATGTACCAATCCCAATTACAAGTATGCAAATAGTAGCTGGAACTAATCAACGAGAATGTGGTAATAGCCAACAACAAGGTAGTAATTGTATTATACGTAAAGTTGTAAGAAAAGTACAACATCCACAATATGATAAAAATCGTATTGTAAATGATATTGCTGTAATCGAAGTTGACCAAGAATTCCCATTAGATACACAACCACAAAAAGTTAAAGCAGCATCTTTACTTTTAGGTTCTTTCCCAATGGGTAGTCCAGCTATCGTTGCAGGTTGGGGTAGAAATTTAGATTCAAGTAATGATATCCCATCAATTACACAAAAAGCATACGTTCCAGTACAACAAGCAAATTTCTGTAATAGTAAAGGTTTAGGAATGAATCCTCCAAGTCAAGTATGTGCAGGAGAAGGTAGAGGAATAAATAGTTGTCAAGGTGATTCAGGTGGTCCACTTGGTGTTTGGAGAAATGGTTATTTCTTACTTTTAGGTGCAGTTTCTTATGGACCTGAAGGTTGTGGTAGACAAGGAAGTGTTGCTGTTTATACAAATGTTACTTATTATAAGGATTTTGTTAGAAGTTATGTTAATGATTTAACTGGAATGAATTATGTTGATAATTCAAGTCCAACTAATCCAACAAATCCATCTAATCCTTCTAATCCTGGTTGTCAATGCAACTAAATTTTGTGAGTTTTATAAAACAATTGTGATTTCTTTGAACTAGCACAATGATTTTGTAAAGAAATCACTACAACCTATTCCACCAAAAAAAATGTTATGAGAGACTTTTTTCCAGTGGAGATTATTCATCACATTTGTTTATACTATTTATCCATTCCAGAAATTACAACAAACATTGGTGAAGAAGAAACTTTTTTAATTTAAAATTAATAAACATTCGAATGAAAGTATAAAATATTGTTTAAAAATATCAAATCAATTAATTGATATTAATTTATGGTATTATTTATATCAAATTAATATAAATATCAAGGAAATGTTAATTTATTTGAAAATAATTTAATATTTAATATTTAAAAAATTGTTTAAATTGGGAAAAATTATTAAACAAGACAGATTACAAAAATTAATAGAAAATATAAATCAATTTATTTATAAATCACCTTTTATTACATTTAAAAGTTTAAAATTAACTAAAAAGGAAGAACAAATATTTATTAACCCAAAATTTAAAGGTTTTACTTTACAATTTAAAGAAAATTACTATTTTTATACTTTATTAATCCTATACCAGTAGATTTAAATCATTTTAAAAATGAATATTTACAATTTTTTATTTTTAATTTAGAAAATTTAAAGAAATTAAAAGAATTTTGTGAAAAGAATAAAATAAAAAGTTAGATTTTAATAATTTATTGGAATTTACAGAAAAAAATAGACATAAATAAATATGGGATTGCAGCGAAAGCCAAATCTTATTATTAAAGAAATAAAAACGAGTATTTAAATAATAATCAAACAAAAATCATTTAAGAAAAGTTTTTAAAAAAGCATCTTTTATATTAAAAAATCTACAAAGTATTCTTTATAAATACAGAAAAAAGAACAAAATATAGCATCTTGTCAACATTCCTTCCTTAAATGGAATGTTTAGCAAATCCATTGGAAAATCCACTTTTATATTGAAACTCAACATATAATATAAACCATTCAAAGTCAAATAACAATTTTAATTTCCTTCTTTTCATTTAATACAATTTAAAAAAACAATATAAAGCAATAAACAAAATAAAGATATTCAAATCAAAAAAAAAATCAAATGAAAATCA
>CADWAF010004405.1:0-24184 GCA_902984215.1 Willaertia magna | reverse complement strand
ATTATATCTGGTCATCCCACAATATTTATTCTATTTTAACAATAACTTCCTACTAATTCCTTATTGTTGACTGTCCCATAAAAAATAATGAAGTGCTTAGCGATGAGAAAAGTCTTGGCATCTACGGCCATACCACTGTGAAAGCACCTCATCCCGTCCGATTTGAGAAGTTAAGCACAGTAGGGCTACATTAGTACTGAGATGGGAGACTTCTCGGGAACCTGTAGTGCTGTAGATTTTTATTTTTTACACGAAGTTTTAAAAATTTTAAGTTTTTACAAGAACTTAAGTTTTAATTTTAAAAATAATTAGAAAACAATACAAGTTACATTTTTTAGTTGATTAACTTACAAGATCTTGTAAAAAATGTCTAGATCAATAGTACAATTACCACCGGAAGTAGTTATTGAAATATTTAAATTTTCTATTGATGATTTACAATTTATTTCCACCTTGTCACAAATATGTAAAAATTGGAAAATACTTTTAGAAGATGATGAATTTGGATTTTATAAATATCTTTATTATTCTTATTTTAGTTGGAGAAATAATACTTTACAAAATTTAAATTCAAATTCCTTCAAGATTTTATTCACAAATGAAATTAAATTTTGGAATAATTGGAATTTTAACAATTATTTAACTGAATTTAAGACATCTCATAATAAACAATTATTACAAATTAAAAGATTAAACACTGGTGATTTCAGAAATTATATTACTCAGCCACTCTTTTACAACACTGGAAGTTATTATTTCGAAATTAAATCTTTAAAAGATCATAAAAGAAGTGACAATGTATTAGTAGGGTTTTTATTAAAAGAAGAACAAAAAGAACCTATTGATATAAATACTTATTTAGGTTCCAGCAACTCTTTTGGTTTATTCTTTTCTACTGGTGGTATTCTTGGGTTTAAAGGAAATAACAATTATGTTAGTTTTGGTCATGTTGAAACAAATACAACTGTTGGAGTTTATTTAGATACAAATAATTTAAAAGTTAGATTTGTGTTGTTGTTAAACAAACAAAAGTTTTCTAGAATGTTTAGTTTAGATGAATTTTTTAGAATGGATAAATTAGAAGATTATTGTAACGGTAAACTTGCTTTACATCCTGCAATAAGTTTATTATATGCAGATGACATTTTAGAATTAAATACTTCTGTTGGATTTCAATCAATTAAGAAAGCAAATTGGATTAAAGATGTTCTTTCAAAAGAATAAAAAGTCACAACAAATCCTTTTTGTACTATGACATTCCTTCAGTTAAACTCGTTATATTTTATTTCCAAAGAATACTGTCCTTTATAACTGTTGAACTGTATTTTGTCAGTTTACAACGAAATAACTAACGAGGTAGGCGGTTCATTAATTTGTTGTTTGTTTTTCCTTTTGGAACTTTTAACTTTTGCCTTATTGGCAACAGTTTATCATCAGTTTTCTGGCATAAAAACCAAAAACATCATACTAAAAAATACCATGTCAGCTGCCAACTCATTGACTATCACTTTATGCATTATTCTTTTGTCATTTCTATTAACAACAACAGTTGTTAAATCAAGTCCTGCAATATCAGAACCTCCATACAAACAACAACTAAACCAATGTTTTGCAAGTCAACTTTCAAAAAACCAACAAACTATATGTATGATCCAAGTTTGTGGAAGAGGTAACGGTCTTTGTTTTGAAACTTTCTGTAAAATGTGGCAAGACATCAACATGATTGCTTCTGGAGAAAATAGTGTGAAAAACTGTAGAAATGATTTTCTAGCTCAATATGCAGTGGCCACTACAACAACTGCAGCCACTACGTTAAGAAAACGTAAATACAATAAATTATTAACAAGAAAGTTAAATAATTTAAACAAACACAACCACAACGCAAAGGTCTTACGTTCAACAACAAGAGCAGCAACAAAACAAAGTAACTCTAATCACACACCATTAAAAAAAGCTCAAACTGCATTTAGTTCACTTCCTTCATATGATCCATTAACTCATTTAGGTCAAGTATTTCCAGATTATTACAGTTACGTTTCTAAAGCAACTTCTTTAGGTTGGAATGAAATTTTTGTTTCTTGTGCTTCTTCTTACCAATTTATACAATCTTCATCAGGTAGGATTTGTAGTGATAAGAATTTATCTGGAACAACTACAATTTATTTACCACAAAAGTATGGCATTACAACTGCTGGATGGGATACTGTATTAAAATATCAGGAAAGTGTTTTTAAAGATAATGCACCAAGAGCACAGGTTATTGCTTATTATTTAGCTCAAAGTTGTGAATGTTCAGTGTCACCAAATATGGATAAATTAAGGGTAAGGGAAAGTGCTTCTGCTTTTAGAGTTAGTGCAGATGTAGTGATTTCTGGTGCTCGAGGTAGTTACTCCGAACATTAGATTATGTATTAATTTTAAATAAATTTATTAAGCAATCTTTACAAGTATCTTATAAAAAGAAAAATAATTAAATAAATTACAGCCCAACTTTTAAATAAAAATCGTTTGTTGTACAACAAAGTCGTACCCTTTTTTCACTTTGAACTTCAATTCTAATGGTCAGTTCAAAGATCAAATTGAAGCATAAAAAGTATTTAAGGAGAAAAGAAGAAGAAAAATGGTGCAAAGACAAACAAAATACGGTATTGCAACAAACAATACTTTAAAGAAGAATGCTTATATTAATCAACAACTTAAAGCCAGTGGTGATATCTTTATTTATTTAAAGAACGACGATAATTATAATAATGAAACAGTTACTGTTAGAAATTATTCTTTAGATAAACAAAAAAGATGGGAATTAGTGGAAGAATTACAAAAACAACAAGAAGAAGAAGAAGAAGAACAACAAGATAACAACAAACCACAATTATTAACTAAAAAGGAAAGAAAAGAAAAGAATCAAGTAAATAAAAAATTAAATTTTGAAAAGAGTTTAACTAAAAGTAAATATCAAAATAAATTAATCACAGAAGAAGAAAAGAAAAAGAAATTAGCTCAACAACAATTAGAACAATTAGAAGAAGAAGAAAATAATAATTATGATGAAAAATATTACGAAGAAGAACAACAACCAAAGATTAAAGTTTTAAATGCAGAAAAAAATTATAGACAAAACCCAATGATTTTTAGAATTGATAAAGATGAAAAAGAGGATGGACAGATTGAAGTATTTGAAAGACCAACTAGATCAGAATTATTTAAGATGAATCAACAAAATAAAAGTAGATACGATCATAAGCCAGTTGAGAATAGAAAGTCAAAAAAGGAAAATTTTACAAATTCATTAAATCTGTAGATGGTTGTTTTTGTGTAAACAAGTTTTTTTGCAATGATAATTTGTTACAATAATTTTTTACAATAATTTTGTACAAAATGTGTAATTTTATTTAAAAATGTAAATAAAATATAATTTCCTTATTCACCATAACTCTTTAAATTGCTTGTTGTAATCAAACAGAACAAATTTGTGTTGTACAAACCACAAGGAATAAAAGTTTGTAAATTCCATATAAAACTTTCAACAAGAAAGTTTCCGCGCTTAATAATGCAAACTTTCCTCTCTATAAGGAACAATTTTTCATACATTTAAAAAAAATTAAAATTACAAATAATAGCTTTTGTTGTTTTTTGAATTATAAACAGCCAGCCGATTACAAGAAACAATTAGCTCATAGACCAAATAGTTTTGCAAACAATCGGTTGATTATCAAAAAAAAAGAATTTAGAGCATCGGAATTACATTTTTGAATTAAAAAACACTAACAATTCTTTACTTCAAAATGACTAATAATAATGACAATACTAACTATTTATCTTCTCCCATAACTACTACAACAACCATTCCATCAGAACAAGAAGAACAAGAAGAACAAACAATAGAAAATAACAATCTTTACAATAATAATTTAAATAACAATTTAAACAATAATTTAAATAACTTTACAACATATTACACAAAAATTAAAACAAAAATAAAACCATTCGCATCACAACTTTTAGGTATTTTATGTATTTTAAGTGTTGTAATTTTATGGATTTTAGGTGGAGAGGCAATTCAATTTATTTATGGAAATTTAAATTATGATAAACCTTTATTTGTAACTTGGATTTCAACAAATTTATTTTCAATTTATTGTTTTGGTTTTTTATTTATTAAAGAATGGAGATTACAATTTTTAAGTAATTCTTTTTGGTGTTTTAAAGGTTTAATTTTATGGTTTTGTAATGATTGTTGTAATGAAAATTTATATGAAAATACACGATCGTTTTTTAAAAGATATAAATATTTATTTAAAAATACAAATAATTTACAAAATTTAGAAGAAGAAGAAGAAATTGTATTTAATAATAGTATAAATAATAATAATACAAACCATAAATTGGAAGAAAATGAAATTTTACAAAAAGAAGAAGAAGAAATTACAATAAATAAAGAACAACAAGAATTAAATGAAACAATTATTAAAGAAAATGAAGAAGAATTAAAAGAAGAAGAACAAGATGACAGCATTTCAGTTTCAAAAACATTTAAATTATCTATCGCTGTTACTTTCTTTTGGTTTTTCGCTAATGTTACTTATAATTACGCTCTATCTTATACAAGTGTGGCAAGTGACACAATCATTTCAAATAGTAGTTGTTTATTTACTTTTCTTTTTAGTTTAATTATTGGAGTTGAAAAACATTTTAGTTTTTTAAGATTATTTGCAATTATACTTTCCTTATCTGGTGTTATTTTAGTTACTTATTCAGATAGTAAGAATTCAAATAATGGTAACAAAGATAGTGTATTTGGTAATTTTTTAAGTTTAATTTCAGCAGTGTTTTATGGTGTGTATAGTTCTATAATTAAAAAGTTTGAGAAGAATGTTTCAATGGCAATGATGTTTGGATTTGTTGGGATAATTAATTTTGTAGTTCATTGGCCTTTAATTTTTATATTTTGGGGATTTGTAAGTTTTATATTTTTATAATGTTGAAATGTTATAATATTTAATTGTAATTTTGTATTAATAATTGTAATGTTTTGTAATGAAAGGGTATTGAAAAGTTTGAAATGCCATCTTTCAAGATATTTGCCTCAATTGTAATAAGTAGTTTAGTGACAGCTGTCTTTTCAGATTTATTATGGGCATTATCTGTAATTTTAACATCACCTGTAATTGCAACAGTTGGTTTAAGTTTAACAATCCCATTCGCAATATTTTGTGATTTTATTTTTCATGGAAATACAAATGCTTTTAATTTAATGTATAGTTCTGGAACGATTTTTGTGATTTTTGGTTTTATTGCTGTAAATTTATCTTATTATTTACCTGAAAAGATTAAGAGATTTGATCAACCGTTTTTTTGTAGGTAAGTTTTTAATTTTTTCATTACAATAATTTTTACAATAATTTTATTAAGTGTTGATTATTTTAAAACAAAATTATTTAAAAAATAAAATATATTGTAAACAATTTACATTTTGTATAAAACTCTTCATCACAACTATTCTTCTCCTAACATTGTTTCCATTTCCAATTTCAATAATTGTCATTTTCTTGTGTTATCCAAATTTAGGTTTTTTTAATATAGACCGAACCTTCAAGCCAATCAAACTGCAGTTAAACTTGCTGATCTGCTTATCCCTGCAAAACAGTGTGTTAGGATTTTTGTTTTATTTGATTCTTTTAATGCATTTTCAAAAACTGAATGAAAAGAGGAAAATAAATCTTCAAGTTCATCATCATTTATTTTTATGGATTTATATTTAAATTTTCATAACTGAATTAGAAAATATTTATTTCAGTTTACTATTTTTATTATTTTACAATGAAGTATTACAATCAATAAAATTCAATAAACTTTACAATTTTTGATTTGATTGTACGTGTTGATTTGATGGTTGATCAACAGCCACAAATGTTCCTTGTTGTTGTTGTTGTAGTTGTTGTTGCTGTTGTTGATAATTTGGTTGTAACATCATTCCATTATTATTATTGCCATTCCCAACAACAAGACCATTACCATTCATAAACACAGGTGCAGGTGTTGTTATAATTGCCGTAGTGGTTGTATTATTAATAGGTAAATTATTTGGCATTGAATATAACTCTACAACAAATAAAATTGTTTGATAAATATCTAAAGTCATATCTGATTTTACAACCAACTCAAAACCATTTCTTAAATAATAACGTTTATTTTCTTGATCACAAAAGATATCTAATTCCCTTTTACATTCTTGAAAAGATCTTTGTTTATCCCAAGGTACAATATAGATCATTGCTAAAAAACAAGGTAAACATAAAAAGAAAGTTAGACCGAAAGTGATTACACCAATGATTATGAAAATTATGTTAGTTAATGGTAAAATACTATATTCTTTTTTAGCAGCGATTTGTTCCATTGTTTTTAAAGTATTTTCAATTTCATTTCTGGATAGTTGTGGGTATTGAGTTGTTAAAATATTTATTGGAATGCCACTCATATCGAAATGTGGATATTTATTGGTACGCATATCTGAAAAGGATGGTTCGAATCCTCTATTTACACTAAAGAGAAGAGATGTCATTTATTTTTACTTTTTTGAATAGGTTGGTTGTTTGTGTCAAAATACTACTATGATCTTTTGTTGATGTCGACTGTTGGGCAGTTGACGTTTTTCAATTGTTTTATTTTTTTTTAAAAATAAAAATTTCAGAAATTTTCAAAGGAGAAAAACCATTTTCATATTGGATACTAATTAGAAGTTACTGTAAAGTAAATTTCAAGAAGTTTTTTGTAAAAAAAATAAAAATTGAGGTTAGACCTAAATTTATTTTTATACAACAAGAAATATATAAAGATTAAAGATTAAAGATTAAAGGATTAATTGTATTAATATTTTAATTATTATTTATATTGTACTTGTTATTATATTGATCGATGGCATCTCTCCAATAAAAATGTGAAAATGACATTTTGTTTGGATCAAAAGAAGGAACATGGTCAATAATTGTTTTTTGTAAAGATTTAAAAAATAATTGATAACCAACATTTGACAAATGTAATCCATCACTATAACATTCATTTGTCCATTCATTCTTCCATAAATCAACTAAATATAAATTATTATTTTCTTTTTCTTCTTCTTTAACAATTTCTCTAACTTTTTCTGCATATTTACAAAAAGTTTCATTTTCTCTAAAACCTTTAGTTCCAAATGTCTTTAAACAATGAGAATCGTACATTTTTGTATTGACAGGTGGCGGTGTGATTAATAAGAAAGTTAATTTTAAATTTTTTAAAATTTCTTTAAAATTATTTTTTAATAAATTAATAATCTTAATTAAATTTAATTTATATTCATCAATTGGAACATGTTGATTACTTGTAGAAGCATCATTAGATCCTAAACAAATTGTAATTAATATCTCTTGTTCTTCTTCTTTATTTTCTTCTTCTTTTGTTGAGTTTAAAGAAGATAAAAAAAATAATTTATGGAAATGATTTGAAATTAAATCTAAAATTAATCTTGTGGTATATCCAGAAAATCCACGATTAATAATATCTACTTTTGAACCATACCATTTCAATAATTCTAAATGATATCCATTTTCTGTTGTTAAAGAAAATTCAGTAATGGAATCACCAATAAGAAAGAGAATTGGTCTTCTTTTAGGAAGATTATTTGCTAATGAAGTGCTTGATGACATTTTTTAAAATTATTTAAAATTAAAATCAATTCCGTGTAGTGTGATAATCGATTCTTTTTCTACATTGTACCTTGCCGATCAATAGTAATGAAGAAAGAATACGCTTTTCATTTGTTTGGTTTTGTATTTAATCATCAGTTAATAGCCATCATCATTAGTAATTCCTTTTTTCTAATTAGTTTTAGAGCTAGACTTGCTTCCGATAGCAAGTTAGAAGCCAGCGTTAACGCAGTAAAAAAATTAATAAAAAAAAAGTGCACTGCCTCCCTTCTCCCTTTAAACTTCAATAACGACCAGTAATCAACAAGCCTTTTTAATTTTTCAATTCTTTTCTTCTTATGAAACACTAACTTTTAACAATAATAACAACTTATATAAATTATACATTTAAATAAAACAATACATTTAAAACAATGGTAATTCGTTATTTTAAGGTAATTCTTAGAAATTTCCGAGCCAAAGGCTTACCAGCAGTAGATAGAAATGGATTATCGGATCCCTTCATTAAAGGAAATTTTGATAACTTTCGTACTTTTAAATCACCTATTAAAAAGAAAACATTGGATCCAGATTGGGTTGAATATAAAGTTGAATTTGATTATCACACAAAATTTGGTACAAAATTACATTTAAAAAAATTAATTTTAGAAATTTATGATAATGATATAATTGGTAAAGATGAATTATTAGGAACTGTAACTATTGATTTATTTACTTTAGCTACTGGACCTACAAGACATTCATTAAAATTAGAAAATAATTTAAATAAAGGAATTTTAGAATTTGAATGTATTTTTGAAGAAATTACAAAATTATTACAAATTCATTTTACGAATATAAAATTAAATTTTAATCCACCTTTAGAAAATAAAAATATTTATTGTCAAGTAATTTCAAAAAATAAGAATTTATTAGTAAATAATGATACAAAATCATCTACAAATAAGGGAACTTGTTCTTCTGTTTTTTGGAATAATTTCCCTTCATTTGATATGAAAGAAATTTCTTTAAATCAATTAATTGAAGATTTAATTTGTATAAAATTAAAAGTTGAGAAAAATACTGTAGATTCTACATTTGGTATAATTCAATTAGATTTACCATTTATTTTAACTAAATTTATTGAAGATAATAGAGTTTTAACAATGAATGGTGATTTAAATAATTTTGAAGAAGAATATATTCCAGTTTATTTAAAGAATATACCTATATTAAAGAGAGATAAAAATTATAAAAAGACTTTAAAACAAAAACATTTTAGATCTACTTCAATACCTAATGATAATGTTATTATTAATAATAACGGTGGTGTTAATAATAGAAAGGGAAATTTAATTAATATATCATTAGAAGAAGGTGATGTTTTGTTAGGTGATTGTGAATTATACATTTCTTTTCAAGGATTACCTTTATATGCACAAATGGTACAAGGATTACATATGAATAATAAAGTTACTGGAAGTCCATTATTAGAAGTATTACCTGTACCACAATACTTTGATGATTTTAATAATAATAATAATATTTTACAAAATAATAAGATTAATAATATTAATAATTTAAATCAAAAGGCAAATAATAATTTACCAAGTGGTTGGGAAAAAAAGATTGATTCAAGAACTGGAAAGGAATATTATGTAGATCATAATACTAGAACTACACGTTGGTCTTTACCTTCTAACAATAATAATAATACTTTAAATAATAATAATCAACAACAACAACAACAAGAGAATAATGAATATAATAGTGAGAATGGTGGGATGAAGATAATACCAAGTGTTAATAGTGTGAATAGTAATTTAAATAGTGTTGGAAGTTATGATAGTAATAACGGTTCTTCTTATTTAACAAATAATAATTTTACACCAAATACACCTTCTTCATTAGGTAATAGTCCAAATACTAATTCAAATAATTATTTGTATAATAATAATAGTCCAGTAGTTTACAATATTGGCGTGACACCAAATATTAATAATAATATACCTGTCAATAATAATAATTTTATGATGAATAATTTAAATATCCCAAGAAGAAATTCAAATCCAATTCAACCAATTAATAATACAGCACCAGTAGTTACTACAAATCCTAATTTATATAATGGTGTAGTTTACAATAATAACGTGAATAATAACGTAAATAATAATGTTATGCCAATGAATAATATACAAAACTATGTTTCCTCTCCATTACCATCTGGTTGGGAAGAAAGAATAGATCCATCAAGTGGTAGAATTTATTATGTAGATCATAATACGAAAACTACTTCATGGACTAGACCACAAATACAAGTACTATCTAACAATAATACTCCTACTTCTACATCTCCTGTTGTTGTCAATAATGGTGTTAATTCCGTTAATGCTTTAACAAATAATTTTGCGCAAATGACAGTACAAACTAATGGTTATAATATTATTGTTAATCAACCACAACAGCAACAACAACAATTTAATCAACTTGCTTATCTTTCTAATGGATTGTCTAAAGGTTGGGAAGTGAAATTAGATCCAACAAGTGGAAGAGTGTATTATATTAATCATATCAGTAGAACAACACAATGGGAAAGACCTAACTGTTGAGAAATGAATCACCAGTAAATTACTTAGTATTTCAACACATACTTACATTAAACTTGAAGAGATATTGTTGGATCCTACAAGTTCCATTTGAACAAAACTTGAATGAACTGTAACCTTCAGATCAACCAAATCAAACAAACTGTCAATCCATTTCTTACAACCAATCTTTATTAAATCTAATAAAACTGCGTAATTAATAATTCTTTTAAAAAATTAAAAAAAAAAAAATGTCTTGGATGTACGATTTACCTGAAGTTTTCTTTAGAACAGTTCACAATAAAGAAAAAAACACTACCATCCAAGGTATTCCTTTATACATGGGTGGTATGATTAAAATTCAAATTGAAAATTTTAAAACCTTACCTTCTTCTTCAACAAATTCAAATAATAATTATTTAAATAATTTAAATAATTTAAATCATTTACAACAATTTAATATTGAAAAGGAATTTACACATTTATCTAAAAATTTATTAAAAACACATCAAAAAAAAATAATTTTATATATTAAAGATTGTAATGGTTATCAATTTAATTTTTCAGAATTTAAATTTCATAGAATTATTTTTGAAAATTGCTTTTTTTGTAATATGTTAATTGGTGATTTATTAGGTGGTATTGAATTTTATAATTGTAATTATAATAATTTTAATTTTATGAAAAATACAATAAATAATTTAACAATTTCAATTGAAAAATGTAAATTTTGTTCAATTATTGAACATAAATATTTATCAACTTTACAAAATTTTAGAATTATGGCAAGTTCATGTATTGGTTTAAAATTTTTATGTAAATTAGAAGAAAAGGAAAAATTATTTAAAAATTTGGATATTGTAAATTTAAATAGTGAATTAAATAATAATGAATTAGAAGATAAATATATTAGTATTGTATTAGATGATGTATTGGAAGGTAGATTAATGGAAATTAATTTAAATCATTTAAAGAGATTAATGACAGAAGTTAATTTTCATAAAAAGTTTTTATCTCCATCTGCTATTGAATTTTTAGGTGATATTTCAATTGTAACAAGTGATGATTATTAGTTTATGAATTGATGTGTTTGTAAAAAGAATAAACAAATTAATTAAAAGCAGTAGACAAAAAAATAATTGCCCAAACAATTGCCTATAACACTTTCCGTTTCAGAATTTCAGTTTCAAAGTTGACATAATAAAAGAGAAAAGAAGCAAAGTGGCGCAGTGGGAGCGCGGTGGGCTCATAACCCACAGGTCCTTGGATCGAAACCAAGCTTTGCTAAATACATTTTGTTGATATATTGAAGTTCAAAATGCAATAGACCACTTTGCAATTAAAGTAAATTGTCAATTCTTAAGGGGCCGGCTGCGTTATCTTGCCGTAACAAGTTATTTTCTTTATTCTCACTTAAATTCATAAGACTGTCGTCTCTCATTCACCATTCCATCCACATATAAAGTGTTACAGAGTGCCTGTAAGTATTTCATTCTTATTGGGTTGGTACTTTAGCTTCTTACTCTTTGCGCGAAACTTTTTTTCTGAATTTCACAAAAAACAAAACATATTCATTTCATCAAATTTATAATCTTTTCTAATTCTGTTAAATTTTCAATATTGGATTCTTTCTTTTCTTCATTATTATTTAATCTATCAACAACATTTAAATTATCATTCTTTTCTTCATTATTATTTAATTCATTAACTAATTTGTTATTTGACTTATCATCAACCGTATTTAAGATATCATTCTTTTCAATAATAATTATTGATTTACCACTTTCAATAACATGTT
The DNA here is from genome assembly GCA_902984215.1 of Willaertia magna. NCBI lineage: Eukaryota > Heterolobosea > Eutetramitea > Acrasida > Naegleriidae > Willaertia > Willaertia magna. Next base: position 12,137 of record CADWAF010004405.1, on the reverse strand, counting down.
CAAATAATTCTTCACTCTCTTCTTCAATACCATCTTTAATAAATAACATGTATTTACATTTATTTGTTCTTTCTGAATTCGATCCTAATCCTCTACCACCCTTCCCTCTTCCACTTGTCATTTTAGGAAAAAAAGGATTTAATTTTTGAATACAAATATTATTGCCAATTAACATGTCAGACTGTCTATTTGTTTCACCATTTGCTTTTAATAATAATCCTTCATTTCTATCATTTTGTAAAAATTGGAAAGATTCTCTTGTAATTGGATATTCTTCTTGAAAATAAATGTTAAATTTTTGTGTAAAATTTTGTTCACTGTTTTTGTTTTTTGACAAGAGTTCTTCTTTTTGTAATAATTGTTTTAGTGTGACATTTTCATTATTAAAATTGGTAATTATTTTATAATTTAAAGATTCTAATTCTGATTTAGATTCTTCAATTTCTCTTAAATAATTTAAATTTTTATAATTTATTAATTTATAATTAATTGAATAAATATTTTCAACAGAATAAATAATTTTTCTTTTAATTAAATCAATTGATTCATTATTAAACAATTGTTTATTGTTAAATAAAATTGTAAATAATAAATCTTTATTTTTAAATTTTCTTCTTTTATTAATTGTTTAATATAAAAAGAATATAAATATTTTCTTTTTACAATTTTATAAAAATAATAATCTCTTAATGAAATATTTAATTTAAATAAATCTAAAGGTTCAAATCCTAAATCACGAATAATTATTTCTTTCCAAAAATAGTCATTTCCATAATTTTTATTGTCACAATTATTATTTATAAAATTATTCCATTCTTTACAAATAATTGAACATTTAGCAATAATTTCATTACCTTCCAAAAATGTAAATATTTTGGAAAGACAATCATTATCAATTTTTATTATTGGAATAGATTTTGAAAGTAACGAAGAAGGAAATTTTATCTTTTTATTATTCTCGGTACCAATTTTACCGGTAACGGGACTGATTTCAGTATTTTCATCAACGTTGGTGTTAAATTGTAAATGACGATTAAATTCCTTGTTGTTGTCCTTTTCATATTTTTTTTGTTACGAATTTTGTTTTCCACTGGAAAATGAAGAATTAAGGTGGCCACTTCGTGCAGTATTACAAATTCACTTTATTGATCCTCCCAGGGGAAGGATGATCATTCTAGGGAGTAATGCCTCGAAAGAGAGAGTTCAGTAAGAAGCTTAAAACTTATTCTATATTTAATAAAGCAATCTAATAAAATTAAAAATCATTGACTTGTATTAAAATATCTAATAATTTTTTCTCTACAAGTTTTTTAAAACAATTTAATCCTAAATGGTAATGATACATTTCATTTTCTATAACATTAATTTTATAATCACTCTTTACAATAAATATTTCATTTTCCAATAATAATGGATAAATAAATTCTTTATTTATTTCAACTGAATTTATTTTTGTAAAATTTTCAGTTAAAATATTACTAACATCTAATTGTGTATTTAATTTATTTCCACAAATATACAACTCATTATTAAAACAACTAATTAAATTATAATCACTAAAAGTTTTATAAATATTTAAACATTTAATATTATTATTGCAGATTACAATTTTTGTAAATGTGTTAATTAGTTTTTCTTTTAAGCCCAATTGTCCATCATTATTTAATCCACAAACAAATAATTCATTAAAATCATTAATTAAAAAAGAACTATCATAATTATTACAAATAATTTTCTTTACTTTAAAATTTAAATTAATTTTTGTAAAGTTTGATTGGTTTAGGTAATATTCCAGAAGATAATTTAATGAAAATATTTAAAAGTTCTTTAAATATTAATTTAATTTATAATTCTTCATATTATAACACAGCAACACAACAATTAAAACTTTACGAAAATGTCACTTCAATTTCTTTAACTTGGAATGAAATTGTGACTAGATTAATGAAATGTAATGTTAATAAGAATACCGCTTTTGATTTTCATGTGATTTATATATTTGTTTGTACAATTTTACAAATAATTTTTTGGGTATTAGTTGTCGTTACAAAACTTTACAAAAAACCATCCTTTAAAAGAAGATTATTGGTTCCTTATGTTTTCGCGCCTTCTTTTATAATAGTTTATACAAGTTCCATTTACCATATTCATTCTATATTTTTACGTATTTTTGGTGGTTGTTTAGTTTTAGCCTTATTAAGTGTTTATACCCTAACGGTTATAAGATTTTATTATTTAAGAAATTTATATCACATTTTACAAAACTCAAATAATTATAAAATACACAAAATTTTATCTTCCAATAGAGCTGGATATATTATAACGTCCGTCATTCCCTTATTTATCTTTTTCATTTGGTGGATGATTTATTTATTACTTGTAAAATACGTTCCCTCCTTTTCAGCAAATTATATTAATATTGTATCCATCGTGGCCGTTATTTTATCGTCCTCGTTGGCAATTTTATGTTTAATTGTAGATTTAATTTTAAACGCGAGAAAAATACAAAAATATGGTTGGAAAAAGTTTTTATTTTTTGATGATCCCTTCTATTTAAGAATTGATTTAGTTTGTATTACCGGTATTTTAGCGTTAACCATAATATTTACCGTTCCCGTAAATTTAGGTTTACCGGTTGGCCTGGAAATTTTTTTGGCTTGCGATTTTTTCATTTACCTTTTATTAATGTTAATGAGTGGCGGGACTGCATTAATCATTCATCTCTTTAATGGTTTAAAAGAAAAACAGGAACAACTTACGGAAACGCTAACAAATACGTTAAAACGGAAAAGTACAATTTACGATCCAAAATTGTTAAGTGAAAATAATTTTTTTTATTTTCAACAATTATTACAAAATAATTCACATTTTTATTTAATTTTTAGAGATTATGCAGAAAAGGAATTTTCTTTAGAAAATTTATTATTATTTGATAAAATTAAAGAATTTTCTAAAAGAGATGAAAAGATTACAATAGATGAATTATTAAATGTTAAAAAGGAATTTGTTGATAGATTTTCAAAATCAGAAGTCAACTTGTCTAGTGGTTCAAAAAAAAAGTTTTTAAAATTAATTGAGGATTGTAATCAATCTGAAACGAAATGTGTTGACTCAAATGTTTTGGAAAGTATATTACTTTATGATGTTTTATTAAATTTAGCTGATACAAATGATAGATTGACACAAACGTCATATTTTAAAACGTGGGAACAAGTTTATGAAATTCATTTGAGGGAAAATGTAGAATAAAAATTTTTATTAAATTAATGTATCATATTATATATCCTTTAATAAAGGAATCATTTTAAAATGCATATCATTAACGTGTTTAACGAAAGTTTTACAGAAATTTTTATAATTCTGCGACAGTCATCGACTGACTAATTTTTCTTTTTGTAAAAAAACTTTAAAAAAAAAATGTCAACAGCAATAAAAGAAGAAAGAAATATTAAAAAGAGAAAATTAGAAAATTTTCTTCCTCAAGAAATAATTTATGAAATTATTTTATTTATTAATGACTTTAAAGATTTTATTTCGTTTTCTCAATTAAATAAATATTTCTATAATACTTTATTAATTAATGAAAATAATATTTTAAATTTAATGTTAAAAAAAATTAAAATTAAATTAAATATTAAATTACCAAATTATTTATTTAAGATAAATTATTTAAGGGCTAAAAAATTTGGTGAAAATAATTTATTAAATAACTTTAAAAATTTAAAATATTTAGAAGTTAGTGGAATATATAAAATAAATAATTTTATTTTTCCAGAATTGGATAATTTAAAAGAATTAAAATTGTTTAATTGTGATTTATCTTTCAATAGTTTACAATATTTAAAGAATTTACAAAAATTAGAAATAATTAATTCTTGTGATGGCGATGATAAAATAAATTTGGAAAATTTAATTAATTTAATTAAATTAAAAATGGTAAATTCAAATATTTTAGAAAATAGTTTACAAAAGTTAATAAATTTAGAAAAACTAAAACTTATTAATAGTACAGAAGAAGTGTTACAATATAATGTTGATTTTAGTAATTTAATGAAATTAAAATATTTACATATTTGTGGAATGATTATTGACAGTAATAATTTTAATAAATTACCTAATTTAGAAGAATTTACTTGTAATTTACAAGAAATAGATAATTTAAATAATTTAAAACAAATTAAAAGATTAAAAATTATAAATTTAGAAAATAAAAAAATAAATAATAGGAGACTAATTGATAAAGATTTAATAGATTTACCAAATATAGTAAAACTAAATTTACAATTTAATAAAGATATTACAGGAGAATGTTTATTAAAATTAATAAATTTAGAAAAATTAAATATTGGTTTTACAAATATAAAAGATGAATATTTAATTAATTTACAAAAATTAAAATATTTAAACGTTTCCTATTGTAATTTTTTTACAGGAGAATGTTTGCTTAAATTAATAAATTTAGAAGAGTTAAAAATTTATCACCGTAAGAATACAATAAAAGATGAATATTTAATTCATTTAAAAAAATTAAAATATTTACATATTTATCGTTGTGGTATTTGTGGTGAATGTTTTAAATATTTACCTTCATTGAGAGAAATTCTAGTTGACGAGTCAGAAATTAAGGAAGAATATTTACAAGAATTAAAAAACAGAAGGCCTTTTGTAAAGATTTTTTAAATTGACTCAAAAATGTGGATTAGTTAGCTCATTGGTAGGCTATTTCATTGCTGATACCCATTAGTTTTTTTTACAGTTTACAATATTTTCAACCAATTATATCAATTTTGTCATTCTGCTTTTCAATAACTGTATTGTCAGTAGTGTGACTAGTTTATTTTCTCTAATTTAATTTGCAAACTATTGGTGAGAAGAGATTTAATAATTTAAATTAACAACATTACTGTTTCACAGTGTAACAGCCTAATCAAAAGACATTTTGTGCGGACAGGAATTTTCTTTTTTACGGCATGATTTTCATTTGCTGATGTCTATTTTAGTCGAATTTGGAAATGAAATCTCTTTGTGTGAAAAAAAAAATATGAAAAGAACAGCTAATCATTCTTCATCTCAAGAGGTTAAGAAGGTGAAATGCAATCCACAACTTTCGGTAGACAATGACAGTCTCCTTTTAATTTTTAATTATTTACAAGGTTATGAAGTAATTGGTAAATGTTCTTTAGTTTGTAAAGAATGGTTTAATTTAATAATGAAAGATGTTTCAAATAATAACTTTTGGAAGAAGGTAATTGTCAATGAGTTAGGTTTTGAACCATTAGAGTTAACTAAAATTGATATTTCACCTAAAGATTATTATTTTAATAAAATTGCAAGAAGAAAATTATATTTTGCTTACTATATTAAGCAATTGATGAAAGAAGAAAATATTAACTTTACAAAAGAAGTTAATGATTTGCTCGTTCCAATGCTGTTTAAGAATAATCGTGACAGTGTTGTTGTAAAAAATAACAAGGAAGGTCAACAATTAGATTTAATTAAAAGAAAAATTATTTATTCAGTTGAAAATGTAATTCAAGATGACAGTTTAATTAATTGTAAAACAATTAATTTGAAAGAATTTATTGAAGAAAAACAGTCAGAAACAGAAGAAGAATTAAATTACAATTACGAGTTAGTAACAAATTTTACAAACAAAAAATTAAAAGTGAAAGAATTATTTGAGAAAGAAGGAAAGTCAATCGAAGAACTTTTACAAAAGTACGCAATTTATTACAAGAAGAATATCCAATCAACATTAAAGGTTTTTCACTTTTAAGTAGCTCCAAAAGAGAAGGTTTATTATTGACAACAAACAATGAAACCAACATTCAACCAGACTTGACATTAGGTAATGAGGCATGTAAAGAACTTTTAGAACAATATTTCGAAGATCAAAGCAAGAAGCAGAAAGGAAGAGGAAACGGAGGCAGAGGTTTGGGAAAGGGTTCTTTGCGAGGTACTTCTTTGAAAGGTTTAACTAAATACACATTATTTACTACGAAAACTGAAAGTGAAAATGAAGAATTATTGGAATGTGACATTGACAGTGGTCGTTCAGTACTTTTATTGGAAAAAGAAGATAACGACAATGAGGATGATGATATGGAAATGAATGAAGAAACCACTGAGGAATCGTCCCTAGAAAACTTACAAGGATTAGAATTATTTACAAAATTTGATGAATTAGATATTAATTATTACTCACCAAATAACATTGATGAAGCTGCCATGAATGACAATAAGTGTCACATTATTGATGATTCACATTTTGCAATTGGTGAAAGTAAAATTGGTGGATATCCAGATTTACCAAAAGAAATGATTTGGCCAACTGATGGAGATGACGAAGAAGAAGAAAAACTATTATTTATTTCACAAATGAATGTTAAACAATTATCTCTTTATGATTATGATGGAACTGTTCCAAAAAGAGACAACAATAGTTCAGGAATGATTTATTTCTGGGCAATGAAAGGAAGGAATGCAGTTAACAATACTAAAAAAGGTAAAATTGTTACAGAAGTTGTTACTTTTGTAAGTGACAAAGATATTAAGAGAATGGGAGGATTAGAAAGAAGAAGAGGAAGTGAAGATGCTTTAAATCCAAAACGTTTAAAATTTAGAAATGTTTTTTGTACTTTGAACAAAGAATTAGGCGAAAAAGATTTTACCTTAATGAAGGAACAAGTTAAAAAAATGTTATCAAATAACAATGAAGAATTGGCAGAACAAAATTGGGAATATGACGTTTATAATTTAAAGAAATTATGGCATGCATTACAAAATGTCAAATACAAACATTACAAAAAATTTGGTGAACTTTTAAAATATATACCAAATTATTACGGTGGAGATGAAAGACTTGATAATTTAGATGACGAAATCTTTAGAGAATTTGAAGTATTTTGTGGACAGAAAACAGCAACAAGTAGTAAATGTCATGAAACTGATTTTAATGCAATATATCAGTTATCTTCCATTCCTCGCTACAAAGATGTCACTACTCCAATCTTTTCACTTTATCCTGAATGTGTTGTTGATAGTGAAGGCCCATATTTTCACTATGGTGTTAATTATGAGAAATTGGTTAAGAACGGAGAGATTGTCAATGGTGTTTTGGTTATTACTGAATATTCAGGTTGAACGGTAGTTGTAACAAATAAATAAATCGGTTATCAATAAAATAACTTGTGACCTCTTTTATAAACACCATTATAGGCTGCGTTTATCTACTTTATTCTCTTAATGATTTAAGTTTTTTTTGTAATGAATCCAGGTTGGATTACAACAGATCATCACAATTAAAAAAAATGGGAATTAAGCCGTCAAAACATCACGCAGAAAACACTAAAATTTTGGAAACCTATAAAAAAGAAGAAGAAACAAAAAGAAAAACACTTCCCTTTCATTCATCAAAAAGTATAACTACCGTTGAATATAAAAATAAAGAATTTTTAATAAATGATAATTCCAGTTTTTTAAATATAAATAAATTTAAAAATATGTATTGTGACATTACAAATACATTGACCTATGTCACAAATGATAGAATGGGTTATATTGTAAAACATGGATATTCTCCATTTGAAATTCTTATGAAAGAAGATATTTTATATTTTATTAATGAATTTGGAGTAATTTTATTTAAAAATAAAGTAAAAATTAATAGTAAAGAAATTAATTTACCTGTTATTGATTGTAATGATAATTTTATTCAAATATCATGTAGTAGTCACAAATCATTTTATTTTTTTATTGACAAGTAAGTTTTACAATTATTGTAACTTTTACGAATTACCAATTTCTGTTACCTCAGTGAATGGAAAAGTGTTTGTTTATGGCATGAACACAGATAGCGCTTTAGGGATTCCAAACATAAAAGTTATGTTATTTAATGAAATCATACCGCACACGAATTTAGATCACGTTAAAAGTAAAATTGTTGATATAAAATGTGGATATTCATTTAGTATTCTAAGATGTGAAAATGGTGATTGTTATGGAGCTGGTTCTAACAAGCAAGTAAATATGGGTATTGCTAAAAGTAAAACTGCAATGGAGTTTACTTTAATTGAACAATTAAAAGGAAGAGTGAAACAACATTATTGTGGTAATTTTCACACTGTTTATTTGACTTGTAAGTTATTTATAGTGTTATTAATTTATAAGCTTGTTTGAATTATTAACTGTGCCACTGTAGTTGAAGGAGAAGTTTATGGTTGTGGATTAAATTTTAGGTATGTTAGTTTTGTCGTTTCAATAATTAATAATTTTTTAATTCAATTAGTGGTCAATTAGGTAAATATTATAATCATAATTATGCCAACTGTGTAACATTAACAAAAATTACATTCAAGAATGACACCATTCATCTATTTAAAAGTGTACTTGCAAGTGAGTACAATTCTGCTTTTTTAACTAACGATAACAAAATATTGTATTGTAATAAGAATAATTCTGCATTTCCTGCAGAGATTGTAAAAGAATGTGATGAATATACATCTGAAATTGATTGTGGATTGGATAGATATTTAGGGGAGTTTGGAATGAATAGAGATCAATTAATTGAATTTGGAATTCAACTTGTCGCTGATTCTTTTAAGGCAATTATTGTTTGTCACAATGATAATAATTCTAAAAATTTACAACAATTTATTGTTAATTTAAAACAGATAGTTTGGTCAGATTTATTATCAGATATTGACGTAAAAAGTAATGCATAAAATTTCTACAATGTGTTTTGTAATAAGCCCAATTTAGTTAGTTAAAAACCTGAATAGAATTCTGAGCTACTGTTTGGTAATGAAAAGATTTGATTCGTTATGCAATTTAAAGGGATGATGCACTAATTGCTGTCATTTGTCAGTAAAAATACCATTATTCAGAGCAACTAATACCCCAATTGCGAACCATAAAAAATCGTCGAAGTTGAACTCATAAAGATCGATAAAAACAAAAAAATCATGAAACCAATCCTTCACATCCTTCTATTGTTTGTGTTTGTCACAATTACTGCAGTTACTAATGCACAGAGTTGGACCTCATCACAAACATTAAATTTTGGAAGCGTATCTAGTGTTTATGAAAATACACTTGTTGCCTGCACAACCGATAAAAACGGTGAGTGTAAAGTTTATGTTAAAGATGCAAATAATAACTGGATCACAACCACTGCATTGACTCCTCCTGCACCACTAGATATTCCTCGTTTGTTCGGTTCTTCTGTTTCAATTTATAAGAATAGAATTGCAATTGGAGATAAATCTTTCAGCAAAGTGTACATCTACGAAAGAGATACCACAAACATTAATGTTTGGAATTTACAAGACACATTAACGCCTGAGGGTTCATCAATCACTTCTAATAATTTTGGTACTTCTCTTTCTTTATACGAAAATAATATATTAGTTGGTGCTACAACTGACCAAGTAAACAACATTAATTCAGGAAGTGCCTATCTTTTTACATGGGCTTCAAATAAATGGTCTTTGGCAAAGCGTTTAACCCCTGAGACACCTATTTCTGGACAATTATTTGGTTATTCTGTTACTATTTACAATGACTATGCTGTGGTAGGAACTGCACATTCAACATTTTTCACATATTTGTTTGACCCAGCACTTGGTTGGAGTTTTATAAGTGAAAAGGTACTAACTCGTTTAAGTGGTGTATATGGTGCTGTTTCTGTCTCAATGTATCAAAATAATTTAGTTGTTGTAGCTAACAAAAATGTAGGTGGAGTGGGAACCGTTTGTTTCTACCAACTTATTGGAGTCAATTGGGCTGAACAGAATACAGTCAATTGGGCTGAACAGAATACATTTTTAGTTGACTGTGGTGATGATATCTATAAAAACTCTCCAACACAAGTATCAATACAAGGTAAAACAGCAACAGTAGGTTTAATTGGAGATCAATCTAGAAATCTAGAAGGAAAAGCTGTAGTTTTTGTTCAAACTGATAAAAAAGATTGGATATTAGATTCAACTATTCCAGGAAATGGTCAATATTACTTTGGTGCAACAGTTTCACTCTTTGATAATACCCTAGTTGTAGGTTCAGACACGCCAACCAATTTATATATTTATGGAAAAGGAAATACACAACCCCAACCACAAATTTCACAACCTCAACCACAACTATCATCACAACCTGAACCAAAAGTCTCACAACCTCAACCACAAATGTCACAACCACAACAACCTCAACCAGAAACTTGTCCAAATGGATGGAAAGAAAATGTATATGGAGCACCAAAACCAACAATCACAACATTTTACAATAAGGACATTAAAAAGTTTGTCTTAAATATTGAAATGTTTAAGAATACCTTGGCAAATCAAATTACTTTGGATACAATTACTCTTTCCAAAACTGAAGCTATGGATGACACTTGCAATGCAGTTCCAACCAAGAATGAACCATTTGGATTAATTAAGGAAACATCTTGTTCTAGAACATATGAATTCCAATTTGATTCTTCAGAATTTAATAGAGAAAAAACCTCCTTCACTGTTACTGTATCAGAAGATGGAAATAGTTTAATTTATACTTCTTATATTGTAACTTCATATTCATTCAATGATAATAACTTTGGTACTTGTAGTTTATATCAATTCAAATCAAAAGTTATGTATCAATTAAGTTTAACTGCAGCTCAAACAGAATTCACATCTGTAGATGGTATTGCAAAATTTATAGTAACTAGACTTTACGTCGACAGTGACAAAAAGTTTGTTGTGGAAGGTAGATTATTAAGCTTATTTAATGACGTTACTTCATTCCAATCAATTACTTTATCTAAACAAAACGCACCTACTCTAACTTTAAGTCAAACAAGTTCAACATCATGTGGTAATGTATGTTATAACTTAAAATTCAAAAGTGTTGAAGATGCCACTAATGCCTTAGATGATACATATCAATTAGCCTTCTCTATGAGTGAAAAATCAAAATTTGGAATACCAATTGAAAATACAAGATCAGTCAATTGGGCTGAACAGAATACACTTTTAGTTGACTGTGGTGATGATATCCATAAAAACTCTCCAACACAAGTATCAATACAAGGTAAAACAGCAACAGAAGGTTTAATTGGTGATCAATCTAGAAATCTGAAAGGAAAAGCTGTAGTTTTTGTTCAAACTGATAAAAAAGATTGGATATTAGATTCAACTATTCCAGGAAATGGTCAATATTACTTTGGTGCAACAGTTTCACTCTTTGATAATACCCTAGTTGTAGGTTCAGACACACCAACCAATTTATATATTTATGGAAAAGGAAATACACAACCCCAACCACAAATTTCACAACCTCAACCACAACTATCATCACAACCTGAACCAAAAGTCTCACAACCTCAACCACGAATGTCTCAACCACAACAACCTCAACCAGAAACTTGTGCAAATGGATGGAAAGAAAATGTATATGGAGCACCAAAACCAACAATCACAACATTTTACAAATATTGAAATGTTTAAGAATACCTTGGCAAATCAAATTACTTTTGATACAATTACTCTTTCCAGAACTGAAACTATGGATGACATTTGCAATGCAGTTCCAACCAAGAATGAACCATTTGGATTAATTAAGGAAACATCTTGTTCTAGAACATATGAATTCCAATTTGATTCTTCAGAATTTAATAGAGAAAAAACCTCCTTCACTGCTACTGTATCACAAGATGAAAATAGTTTAATTTATACTTCTTATATTATAGCCTCATATTCATTCAATGATAATAACTTTGGTACTTGTAGTTTATATCAATTCAAATCAAAAGTTATGTATCAATTAAGTTTAACTGCAGCTCAAACAGAATTCACATCTGTAGATAGTATTGCAAAATTTATAGTAACTAGACTTTATGTCGACAGTGACAAAAAGTTTGTTGTGGAAGGTAGATTATTAAGCTTATTTAATGACGTTACTTCATTCCAATCAATTACTTTATCTAAACAAAACGCACCTACTCTAACTTTAAGTCAAACAAGTTCAGCATCATGCGGCAATGTATGTTATAACTTAAAATTCAAAAGTGTTGAAGATGCCACTAATGCCTTAGATGATACATATTCTCTATGAGTGAAAAATCAAAATTTGGTATACCAATTGAAAATACAAGATCA